>LR750049.1:524272-568666 GCA_902729485.2 Mus minutoides
GACACCACTGAGTCAGTCACTAGAAGGTTCTTGAAAGGTACTCCTTTGCAAAGGTCAAACATTTCCAGATTGTGCTATGACCTTTTGCCAGTGCCATCTCAGGTTCCAGAGCCCAAGATCCTAGATTCCTACAACTCCTGATGTCTTCCTTCATGAAGATGGACCTACTGTGGGGAACAAAGAACTGTGCTCCTGACTGCCAGCCATCAAGTTCATCCGTGCTCACAGAACCTATGGAAGATCACAAGTGTGATTCCAGAAAGAAACCTACCACCAAGGTCACAGTGTGTGCTGGAAAGCAGGAGATGAGGGGATGAATGGGATTTGATGAGTTCTGCCATTTTTTTTGCTATAGTGGGAGAAAATTCAAGTTTGAGGACAGCATATCACAGAAATGATAAGCTGACATTTGGCACAACCAAATAAGACCCTAGGGAGCTCTTTCCCAGACATGTTTTTTTGTTTTGTTTTGTTTTGTTTTCTCTTTTCCCAACTAAAATAAAGTGCATTCCCTCAAACCCCCACCCCACACACAAGGATTTTGTTTGGCTGTTCCTTACTGAATATGATCTTGAATAAACACATATTATGATCAAAGGGATGGGTGGATGGATGGATGGATGATGGAAGGATGGATAGATAGATAGATGATAGATAGATAGATAGATAGATAGGCTAGATGACCATGAACTGTGGTATATGCCTCTAGACACCTATGTACTATTTTATATCAGAGAGAGAGAGAGAGAGAGAGAGAGAGAGAGAGAGAGAGAGAATGTGTAAGGACAACCTCCCATGAGGCTAGACTCACACCCTGACCCTGGCCCACTCAGACCCACCAAGTTAAGAAATAGCTCTCGATGTGCCTTCCAGTAACATTAATTGTTGGTCATAAAACTTCAAAGCAACAGATATTTATAGCTTGATTAGAGCCCTCTTTTTCCACAGACCCTCACCACAGCACTTTCCAGCTCAGTTCCCATGAGTGTACTGAAAACAGCCTTCTGCCCACTTCCTGTTGAAGCCAGTTCCTTAACCGCCCGGGTCCTGAGGCTGGCTGCCCCCTCCCTTTTGTTCCAGCGTGCAGTCTTTCGGTTTCTCTTGGGTTTTCTCGGTTGGTTTCTTACATTTTTTTAAAATTTCTTCACTCCTTTTCTCAGACACCCAGATCCCCCGCTAAACCACCCCCAGAGTCAGCATGTCAACAGGGGCCATCCAGTGAGTGCATGATGGTGCCCTTCTCAAAACAGCCTTCCAAGGGAAAACAAGCTTTTTCTGTGAAGTTTCACAGGGTCCTCCAGACTAAAATGGCTAATGGGTTCACTCTTCCTGGAAGCTTGAGAGACCGGAAAAATATTGAGCTAGTGCACCAATTCAAAGATCCTAGCCGGAGGCAACCACTAGTTTGAGTATAGAAAGGTGGAGTCCTACCATTGAGTGACTGTGCTTGTGTGCCCCACCTTGCATGTGTGTGTGTGTGTGTGTGTGTGTGTGTGTGTGTGTGTGTGTGTGTGTGTGAATGTCATTCTTTAGGCACTCATACATTCATGTTGTTTGGAAGTTTACTTTGGTGGGTGGGGGGAGGGCTTTGTTTTGAGGCTGGATCTCTCATTGAGTCCTGGGGCTCTTCAATTCTACTATGGTAACTCACAAGTTCCAAAGATCCATTGGCCTCCATCTCCTCAACCTTGGGACCATAAGCATCTGTCACCATCCCTGGCATTTTTTAAAAAACATGGGTCCTGAGATCAAACGCATGCTTTCATGCTAACAAGGCATACTCTACAGATAGGGAAAGGGTCAGAAGCTAGAGAGATGGCTGGCTCAGAAGTTCAAAGTGCACCCTGCTCTTGCAGAGGACCTGAGTTCGGCTCCCAGCAGCCACTGCAGACAGCTCACAACCACCTGTAACTCCAGCTCTGGGAGTTCCATTGTCTCTGGCCTCTGAGAACACCTGTGCACACGTGTCTATACCCCATAGGCATATTACGTGTTGTTACAAATAAAACAATTTAAGGTTAATAGATCTCCTAGGCAGCTAGAACATGGCAGAGCCATCTCCTGTCTTCACCTTCCAGATTACTTCCTGAAAACGCCATTTTTTTGTGCACACCTTGTGCATTGAATTTTAGAAGGGTATGGGGTATGGGGATACCAAGATAACTGGACTTGATCCCCTGGCTGACAGTGGTTATGTTCAGGATATGTTGAATTCATCATGCTCGCTCCCCACATTTAGCATTAGGAAGAAAGGTAAACTGAAAAGCTACACAACGCAGGGTCTCCTTCGAAGAGGGAAGGTGAGCTGTGTGCCCCTTCAGCTTTAAAGAGAGGGCGTTAGGAAGTCGCACGGGCCTTCTTTGCTGTCACTGTTCATTGTGTGTGTGTGTGGGGGGGGGGTTGTGGTGAATTCTCTTTGAATATTGGGAGTTCAGCAGAGGGTAATCTCAGCAGCCCACAAGAGATACTAATTGTGGTGATTAATAAGTATTGTGTGGTTCTAAACGTGGGCCACATGTTAGAGAAGTGATATACCCACAATTGGAGGACCCTCTGTGTAGATATTATCATCTGAGAAAAATGGAAACTAAAGTGGTCTCCACGGGACTGGGCTAGAAAAAAAAAACCCTTTTACTTTCGAAAAGAAACCCCCAACGACAACATTACATCCCTTGGTCTGATTCTGTAGCATCTACCGAGGCTCAGAGGATGTTGGTGGCCTTGAGGTCAGCCTTTTCTTCATTCTCTGATGGAAGGTGATCTTGCTCCTCAGCCATGAGACCACACCACAGTGCTTGGCTTACCTTGCCTTTGTCTCATGTGGACCTAAGACTGGTTTCAAATCATCCTTGTCTCTTCAGTAAGTTCAAGGTCATCTTGGGTTATATGGGACCCAGTTTTCAAAAAACAAAGGAGAAAGAAGAGGAGGAAGTTGAAGAATGTTCTAGAATGAACTAGAATGTTCTGCGCCTGAATATTAAACCCAAGGCTTTAATATTAATATTAAATAGGGGGTCAGGGTATCAACTCAAATACAAGTCTACTGTGCATGGTGAATTACAAGTAACAGCCATGATGGCCACACCCTGCTACTCTCTACACCTTAAAATGTGCCACCCACAAGCTTTGGAAAGTAAGCCCAGGAGCTAACAGTGTTGGGGGCAGATAAAGTGATCCCATAAAAAGTTTTCTTCTTATGGAATAGGAAAGTTGGTGGTAGCATCTATTGGGGGTGGGGGGGTGGGGTCAAAGGGCACAATCTCAGCCTGTGGAATCAGATTAACAGGGAAGCAGAAGAGATGATGGATGAGCAGAAAAGGCTTGCCTGGAGGAGAGAAAAACTCAGCTGTGGCACATTGTGGTAGAGCCTTGGGTTTAATATTCAGGCACAGAACATTCTAGTTCATTCTAGAACATTCTTCAACTTCCTCCTCTTCTTTCTCCTTTGTTTTTTGAAAACTGAGTCTCATATAACCCAAGATGACCTTGAACTTACTGTAGAGACAAGGATGATTTGAAACCAGATCCTCTTACAATTACTTCCCAAGTGCCATGATTGCAAGGGAATGCACTACCACACCTCATCACCTGTTTTTATGGAGTGCTAGCAATCAAACCCAATTTTTTTTTTTTTTGGTTTTGCTTTCTTTTGCTTTTTCTATGTTGAGCAGACTCTACCAATGGAGCAATATTTTCAGCTGTCTTGCTCTCCTTTCTCCATGCTTCACACACTTCTAAAGTAAAACAGAAGCCAGTGGCACTATTTATCTATTAATTTATTTGCTCCATTTAGACAGAGGGTCTCTCTATGTAGCTCAGTATTTCCTGTAAATTATTTTTTTAAGGCCAGAACTCATGACCTTCCTACCTTAACTTCCATTGTGCTATATCTTGGGCATGTGTATTCCATGCCTGCTTCCAAGCCATTCTTGAAGACTCAAGTGATGGTATTGGAATTATAGAATTTGCACCATAGTGTTCTGGAAAGATCATGAATTTGGTGAAAGGTATTTCCCCTCCCCTCTAAGCATTAATCATCCCTAGGGCCTCATGGAGGTCTCAGCCATCAGTCCGGAGACCAGCAGGGCAGCCTCAGCTCTTCTTTCTTGCCTCTCTTGTCATACCCACTCACAGCCATGGGCTTTTCAGGCTCTGAAGGGTCTCAGTAGGGCACAAGATGGTTGCAAGTTATGTATGCTTAAACTCTATACTCATCATCCAAGAATCTACACTTGGGCAGAGGAGAGAAGGAGTCACCTGTTTACAATGACAACGTATCTAGCTTCTGCCACAAGTCTCTATAAGTCACTTGTCCTCCAACAGGTAACATAAGGGAGATTGTACTCCAGATCTTCAGAACACGTCACATAGTCATAATAATAATTTGTAATAAGAAACTAAAACTCACAGGTTTGCAATCTGCCTTTGAAATTCTGTGAGTATCAAAAGTCGGAAAGCAGAAAGGCATCTCAGCTTCCCAAGGGAGGGTTCTGACAGTTTTTTGAACTTCTGCTCTGTGACAGGAATTTTCATGTTCACACTCAAAAGTGACAATGTGATCACTTTAAAAGAAAAATCTTGCAAACAGTCAAAACATGAAATGTGAGTTTGGTTTCTTTCTTACTGACCATATTTCTGCTGCTACCTCTGAATTCCTTTGACTGTGGTAGAACTGTGGTTAATACGTAATATATTCATAGACTATGACATATTGTTCAGGTAGTTCATTATAACAATGATTTAATTTTGAAATTTAAAATGGGAGACTTGGTTTTAGGGCTGGGGCTTCAGCTCACTGGTAGACCAGTTGTCTAGAATGTATGAGGCATGGGTTCAATTCCTGAGTACTCCAGATACAAGGAAGGAAATGTTCTGCATTTGGATTATGTTTACCTACTGGTCTTTACATGGATGCAACTTGTTGAAAAAACACTGCTTTTCTAATGTGATGAGGCAGCAGAGAGGAGAGAAACACAAGACTCAAGGCTGTGTTTACATCTGCCCAGTGAACTGTGAGATGGGGATGCCCTTTCTCATAGTTCAGCACAACAGAGACCCTGAGGGGACCTCCTAGGCCAGCAGAGAGCATCATTTGTCTACTAAGCACTATGACTGGTCCGGCCACCCATCATGCTTCTGATGGTCAGCGTCGTAACAGGCCAGAGGTTTCATAGTTTTGGCCACTGGGATCCAAGAGTCCTAAAATAGTCAGCAGAGCTACCAAGAAGAAGGGTGGCATTGCTGAGTTTCTGCCTTAGCCTTTGCATCCTGACAGATGATCATCAGCTCCTGCTGTGTGTGAGAGAGGCAGTCATGTGTAGCCCGGGCTGGGTTTGAACTTACTATGTAAGTGAGGATGACCCTGAATTCCTGATCAACCTGCTTCCACTTGGGGTTGCAGGGGTGCAGTACAGGGGTGCAGTACCATGCCCAATTTTACGCATAGCAGGGTGTCCATTCCAGAGCTTCATACATGCTAAGCAAACACTCTGCCAACCACTGAACTACACAACCAGCCCCATTTCAGCTTTATATTACTAAAAGCTTGCCTTTCTTCTTCCTTTTTTCCTTCCTTCTTTCCTTCCTTCTTTCCTTCCTTCCTTCTTTCCTTCCTTCCTTCCTTCCTTCCTTCCTTCCTTCCTTCCTTCCTTCCTTCCTTCCTTCCTTCTTCTCTTCTTTTTCATGCTAGTTAGTAATTGAACCCAGAGACACACTGGGCAAGGGCTCAGCTGTTGAGCTATATCCTCAACCCTACTTCTTTATTCTTTGTATAAGATGTAACCAACCCTAACTCATAGAGTTATTGTGAACATTAAAAAGAGAGTACTTATAAACTGCTTGATACAAGCCTATTAACTCTAGGGTTCATTTATTCATTTATTTTATGGTACTGAGAATTGAACTCAAAACTTTGCTCATCTTAGGCCAACACCCTACCACTGACTACACCCCAACCCTCTTAATTAATTTCTTTTTAATATGAGACAGGATCCCAGTATAGCCCAGGCTGACCTTGAACTTTAATTCTCCTACCTTTAGCCGCCTGAATAGCTAGGATAGCAGATATTCAATGCATGTGTCTCGGAATGGTTTCATTCACTTTCACTATTTATTTTAGGTAGTTTTGTTATTTGTTTTGATCAGGTCATATTACTTACATTGTACTTTCTTTCTCTCTCTGTTCAGCACCCCACAAAGTCAGTGTCCCTCCTAAGCCCTTCACTAGGAGTAATAAACCCATATGCAGACAGAAGAGTCTTTCTTCATCATGGCCTTCTGCATGCCAAGCGCACCCCAAGAGCTGCGGCCTAGCTCCTATTTGGGCTTCCCGAACCTGCTTCTTCCTGTTTCTCTGTGGCATCTCAAACCCTCGCCACCAGAGTGTAAATCAAGAGGTTTGCAGTGATCTGGCTTTGCTGGCGGCGCCTTAAACCCCAGGCGAGTGGTTAACCAAGCAGCCCCCACAGAAACTGCAAGGGTGGGCTCCCCAACGGGGAGGCAGAAATTCTTTCTATGAAAAATGTAAATCACGACCTCATAAAAAGAAACCCACCGCAGGAAGATGGAGACATGTCAGCTCGCATTAAAACGAAACGGAAAGATGAACATTGCGACCATCTGGCAAAAGACCCTCCCTAGGAAAACATAAAAGTTGCCAAGGAGTTAAGACAAGACCTCAGTGAGAATCGCTGAACTCCACACGGCTCTCTTTGCACTTGAGTCAAAGCTTGGAGTGAATTCGGGGGCGGGAGTTAGGGACGGGCTGATTGGAGCAGCGTATTCCCTTGGTGCTCTGCAGTTGTCTCTGTTTGGCTTGGAACTTAATTGCCTCATCATGCATTAGAGTTTGTAACACATTTGGAAGGAGGTTGGAGTCATAATCACACATAAGCAGACGAATAAAACAATGCGGTGTAAAGTTTTATGGCAAAAGAAGCTGGGTCCTATTGCAGTAGCAAATGCCTCTGAAATCTCAGCAACTGGCAACAAAGGCTCATTTCCCCCACAGTCAGTAGGAAGGCTGGCAGGGGAACTCAGGTGACCATGGTCAACACAGGGACTCGGAATGTAAAGAACAAGATTCATGTGGACAGTGCATTCCTGGGTTCTGGGGCCACAAAAGGAGGATGAGGTAGGGCTCACACTGGCTCTCGAATTCTTTCCGCCTGGACATGAAATGTGTGACTATTGGTCGAATTCTATTGGGTGAACCAAATCACGTGGTTCCCCGTTGATAAGCGGAGGTCTCTCTACCCTTTGTTCTGAAATAGGAAACGCTGTAGTGTTTGATGGTAGCCAGAGTGACCAGGCAGATTCGATTATGGCGGCCCTAATATGTTGGAGCTCTTCGTTCACTTTGTATCGTCTAAGCTTATAACCGAGGTGAGGAGTGTCAAATGGAGAAGGCCAGAATTCCAACATTCTGTCTTAACTAAAAGTGACAGGGGAGGTAACTCGCAGCTCTCCCATACAGAGCTCAGAATTAGACAAGTGTCATCTTGTCCCCCTGAACTCCTCAAAGGAGACATTCCTGAACTCTGTGTGCACCTCTGCTATAATTTATGTGTACGATGGGTAACACTTAGTGACATCCTAAAGACCAAACGGCCCATTTGAAATAGCCTGTGTGGGGAGGCTAAATGTGTTAAGATCCAAAGCCCCTGCTGGCTGGTCATAGTTCTTGCAGGAGGTATCTGCTCTATACCTATGAATTCTATGAGATTGGCCAGGGGCCAGGCACACTACTACTTTGGTCTATTTTCAACCCTTCCACGGTCTAGAAGTCTCCCAAGAAGTCTCCATTGCTAAGCCCCTGCATGCCCCAGCCCTGTGCCAGGCGTCTCACCCTTCCCTGTTTAGCTCTCAGATCAAATCCATGCACTTGGTATTGTCAGTACACTACAGCGGGGACGCTACCCCTTGTCAGCAGCAGACACGGGGCTGAAGCAAACTGACTTTCATGTTGCTTTCAATTGTGCTCAATTTTTTCCTTTTTCAGATGCCTGTCAGGGAAGCAGATGTGTCATAAGCTCCCCGGTGTTTAACCCACCAGCCAACACTGAGTTAAGAGGTTCTGAGGCCTGAGGCTACAGTTGACAATGCTACCATTCCACCTGGCCCAGGCGGCTTCATTTCAACAGACCGATTGTGACATAAACCACACTCTTGTGCTTATGGAATTTCTCACGAGTGGTCTCCTGGCACTGGGTTCTGAATCTTCTATCGACTCTCCCTTTGCTGTTCAGCCAACATCTTGAGGGTTTTTTCTTTTCTTTTCTTTTCTTTTTTTTTGGCTAATGTTTCATTCTGAGTGAAGTTGCCAGTCAGAGTGAAACTGGGGTAGGGAAAGGGGTCTTAACCCACAGGAGTGGGAGGAAGCAATGTGCTTTGTCACTCAAGTAGAGCAAAGTGTCGGCCTTAGACCAGAGGCAGGTAGATTACATGAGAACCTACTGGGCAAGGCAGCTCTGTGTCTTATATGGCCCTCATTGGGAGGGTGAGGGGGGGTGAGGCGAGCTTAGCTTCCTGGTAATTGTTGTCTGCCTGTCTGTCAGTATAACTGCCTGCCTTCCTTCCTTTTTTCTTTCTTTCCTTATTCTCATTCTCTCCTTCATTTCTTGCCTTCCTCTTTTTCTTTCTCTTTTTAAGCAAGGGTCTCAAGGCCGGCCTTGCACTTTCTGTGAAACCAAAGATGACCTTGAACTCTGGATCTTCCTGCTTCCACCTCCCAAGTGCTAGGATTAAGGGCCAAGCAGAGTCTTGCCTCGCTCATGCAGTGCTGGAGATGAGCCCAGGGGGTTGGGCATGTTAGGCTAGCACTCTACCAGCTAAGACACTCCCAGCTCCTGGCTGTGGGTTTCTGAGCTATCTGTCCATTAATAGGGCCCCCCATTTACATGGACTGCAGTGTGAGAAGCCTGGACCATAGAAGAAACCAAGGGACAGCGTGATTACAATTTCTGTCTAGCTTCATATAGCTGATAGCCAAGTTGGGAATGATTCCAGAATCCATGATCCACCTCCCTATGCCACACCACTGTAGAAATGACCACAAGAAGCAGCTTTTCAATAATCACCTTAGAGAGAGCAGGAAGTTTCTGCCCAGTACTCTCCTGGGTCTTCTTCCTCCCAGAGCACTTGGGAACCACAGGCCCTGGAATCTGTACCAAAAGCTTCTGTGATAAAGTTGTTGTAAATCTAGAAGACTGAAAAAAATGTGAGTGTAGTGTGTGTGTGTATGTGTGTGTGTGTGTGTGTGTTATGTCTGTGGGTGTGGTCTATGTATGTCAGTGTCTATGTGTCTGTGTCTGTATGCTTGTATACATACATGTGTTAGTATTCATGTCTCTGTGTGAGTTATAAGCATAGATCAGGCTCAAATAAATTACCTTAATTAAAAAAATTAATGATGACACCTTTTAGGAAATCTGTCCTCTTTCTCTTAAAATAAAAACTATGACCATCTAAGAAAATTCTGTCCTCTGATACAGAAAACCTGATCAAGGTATACATGGGGGACCCTACTCATCCTTTCTGAGTCTCATAAGACATTGGAGTTTGGAGTCCATGATACTCTGTACACTGCTATGAATGGTGAAATCATAAATAGCAGCACGCAAAGTCAGTATCCTATGCTAAGAGTGACCAGGGGGACTGGCCACTTTGTTATGGACTGCACGGGACTTCCCATCACCAAACACTGATCTAGCATAATGTCCCAGTCTCCTCTGTCCCCACAGGCTGTTTTAGTTTCACTTGAAAAGTTTCTATCAGTTGCAGCCACTAAAGCCCACAAGGGCGGTGGCTTTCACATTTTAAACCTTGTTGTAATCTCAGGGCTTGGTGCCGTCAGGAATAAATATTCAACCTATATCTGGGGGAGAAATCAAATCAGGTATCTTAACTCAATCAATATCCCAGGTGGTAGAAGGGACAGCTTGAGGATCAATTTGCTTATTTTTCGCCTGCCAAATTTTCTACATTCACTTAAAGGGGTAAAGCTGTGCCCAGAGAGGCATATGTTTCAATAACATTGGTGGTTAAGCGCTGCTCCCTCATTCCAAAGACAGGTGTTTGAAGAATTTGCAGTGTCTGTAAAATAATGGTATAGTTCCCAGTTGCAAAGACTGGGTTAGACATAAATGTGCCCTAATAATTGTGACTGTCATCAAATGTATATAGTGTCACAGGGTAAGAATGTGAGATAGGTGGTGGGCAGGGAAAGGACAAGTGAATAAAAAGTCAAGGCCAAGTGTTTAAAGATCTCTGACGGTTACAGAGTATGACACCAGCTTATGAGGGGAAACCGGAACAATGAGAACCAGTCCAAGAGAATAGCTGGGGAAGGGGCAACCAACTCAAAGGGGAAAACTGGCTCCAAATGTCACAGGGGAGAGTATTCTGTGGTGGATGGGTGGGTGGATGGATGGATCCATGTATGGTTGAAATGGATGAGTGGATGAATGGAGGAGCAGATGGATGGATGAGTGCCTGGATGCATATATGAGTTGATGGATGGATGAGTGGATGGATGGATGGATGGATGGATCCATGTATGGATGGGATAGATGAGTAGATGAATGCATGAGTGGATGGATAGATGGTCCGCTGAAAGAGCAGCAAGTGCTGAGTTATTTCTCAAGATGTTGGTGGTTTATTATTATTATTATTTGTTGGTTTGATTGGTCTTGTTTTCTGTCTGGTTGATTGGTTGGTTGGTTTTGACTTTTGTTTTGTCTGTTTAGGTTGTTGTTGCTGTTGTTGTTGTTGTTGTTGTTGTTGAGGTTGAGGTTGAGGTTGTTGAGGCAGGGTCTTGCTACGTGGTTCTGGATAACCTGACGTGTGCTACATAGCCTAAGTTGTTCTTAAGCTCACAACAGTCTCCCCTAGCTTTCTAGGTGCTTGGCTTCCACATATGAATAACCACACTCAGCTAATATTAGCTTCTCAGGGATGCAATTCCTATCTTCCAGGGAATTCAGCCTCTATGGCATAGGATGGTAAAAGGGAATACCTGGTTCTATGAGGTTAAGGTTAAAACTGGAGCTTTGGGCAGTGTTCCAAGGATGTCACTCATGGGACTTCCAAGTCCATCCACCCTGGCATCACCACCCCTACAAAACATGGCCATAGTCTCCATCCCGAGTGATGAGACCCAAACAGGCAATTTAGAAGCCACAGATGCACTGAGCAGATCTGTGCTGACAGGCTTACAGGGGACAAAAGTTCAAACTAACTCACAGGACTTTGTCAACGTGTAGAATTCAAGGGATAATCGAGTCAGCAAATGTGGAGAAAGTCAGAACAGGGGCCAGGAGTTTGTGTCTCTTCACATTGTGGGGAGCCCCAAGGTTGACAGCTCACAAGTGTTACACCCCAAAACTTTCACAGTAGATGAAGACTGAAAACGAAAAAAATTTTCTACATGCAAAGCTCCAGAAGGAGCTTGTGTTTTTCATCCCCAGCCCTGGGTAGGTATTGAAAGGGACTTATCAGGTGAGAACATCTCCCAGAAGGGCCACAAAGATATCATAAGATCAGGCATGCCCAGAGGCTGGGAAGAAGGCTCATATGATAGCATACTGGATTGCAAGCTAGAGGGCCTGAGTTCCAGCAGCAGAACTTACCTAAAATATCTGGGCAAAGTAGTAGAAGCTGGAAATCCAAGATCTGAAGAGGCAGAGACAGGCAGATTCCTGAAGACAGCTGTCCAGAAAGTCTAACCTACTTACAAAGGCCCTGGATAGTGAGACTCTGCCTCAAAAACCAAATGGAGGATGATACCTGAGAAATACGACCTGAGATGGTTCTCCACATCCACATGCTCATATGTGCACATATCTCTGCACTCATATATGTGTCCTCATACTCAAGCAAACATGTCTTCACCCATAACACAAAAGGATCACATGTCTAGGAGAAAGGATCAGGGGACATGCACTGTAGAAGAGCAGAGAGGTTAACTATTGTTAACCTGAGAATATCGTAAATAAACAATCTTTGCCCAGAGTCCCTACAGGAATTTGGGAAACCAACTTCAATATCTGATTTGATTTTTTTTCCCCTTAAAGGATCCTAGTAGCAAGCAACACTAAAACTAAAGAATCTGGAAAATCATTAAATATGACCTCTGGTATGCAATATTCATCAATAAATTGTGAGGGACGAGGCTCTCACGGCTTAAAGGGGAAGAGAAACCCGGGACCATTTAAGGACACGGGGCGAGGCCCTCTCTGCGATAATGGAACTTTAAGCATTTGACAATTTGTATGCTGTTGGTATATGCCCGTTGAGCCTCCCAAACTCCACAGCTGCGTGTTTACAGAGGAGACGTCGTTGTGAATTGCATCCTTATGTGCTGTATTTTAAAAGCCCATTTTCAGCCCCTACTTAGCTTCCTCTCAGAAATACCATTCAAGTCGGGTCTCTGAGCATGCCTGCACGCTTCTGTGTGCCCACCCCCCTACACACACACACACACACACACACCCACACATTGTCAGCCCTGGCCACGGTAATTTTTCCCCACTGTGTTTGCTCTGGGTTCCCTGTTCCTCAATGAAATTCAGAATTCTGATATTTGAGGAGGTGGGCAAAGGTGGCCAAAAAAATATATATACAAGAAAAAAAAAAGATAACGGTTTTAAGTCTCTCATCTGGGCTCGGCAGGGTGCCCAAGTATTACTGGGTTCGGTTTAATATTGAAAAGCCTGGGTTTAGATGTTAGAGAGCAGACACTGAAAAACAGACTTTTTTTTTTTTGGCTGTGAGGCTGAGATTATTATGCTACAGCTGATGACAGCCTACAGTTTTCGCCCGCCAACTGGCAACTGCATACAGCTCAGCGTTATATTGCACCTCTAGAAACCTCACCTATAAAATGAGTGAGAATACCAATAAAGCCACTGTTTCAGGCTGGGGCACTCTGATTGCAAAGTGCTTGCTGTGCAAGTGTGAGAAAGTAACTGAGTTTGATCCTTGGAACCAAAATGACAGGACAGGCATGGTGGCTGCAATCCAGGTGCTGAGAAGGCTGGGGCAGCAGGATCCCTGGGGATTTCTAGCCAGCCCACCTAGGCTAATTGGCAAGTTCCTGACCAATGAGAAACCTTGTCTCAAAAAAAAAAAAAAAAGTGAAGTAAATGGCTCCCAGGCAATGATACCCAAGGCTGTCCTTCAGTTTCCACATACACTTGAATAAACACATACACATGTGCTCACACAAAAGCACGCACACGCCCGCATAAATACTACTCCCTTGGATCATAAGGAGGAAAGAATATTGTTATGTTTAGTGCATAAGTCTCTGCTGAATTTAAGCCACTGGTATCATCTCTGAACACAAAATAATCTAAATCTCACAACAGTCAGGCACTGTGTGTCGGGCAAGAATCTGAGGCAGGCTAAGACTGCAGATAGTTTGAGAGAGAAGTCGCACTGCACGGAGGTGGAGAAGCTAAGGATTTGGTCTGATCTGTCTGACTCTAAAGCTTGCGGCTCTTTCCGTGTCACCTGACTAGACATAGTTTCAGATAGTGTCAACTGGCTAAGGTCAAGGAAAAGGCAGGGGTAGAAGCCAGGTGTGCTAGCTCGCTTGCATCTCTAATTCCAGTGCCAGAAAGGTAGAGACACGGGAATCCTGAGTCTTGCTGGCCTGCCAGCCTAACCTACCCAACGAGCTGCAAGCCAGTGAGAGGCAGTCTACAAAAGGAAAAACAAAAGAGAAAGGTAGATGGCACCTATGAAATGCCCTCTGGCCTTCACATACACTGCTAGGCATGTGCAGAAGAGGAGACAGGAGAGGGAGCAGGGGTAGGCTTGGGGCCAGTACTCACAGTGATTAGGTGAGCTAGCTTAGCCAGCTTTGACACCATGGATGCTGGTCCACAGGGTGGACCGGACAGCCAGAGGCAGCCAGACACCATGTTTGAAGTCTCTGAAAGACACAGTAGCTCAAGTCTTCTATAGACTCATGGGAGCACCATGGGAATCTGATGCAGAGGGGTGAGAAAGAACACTATGAATTCAGGTGGAAAGGCGACCTTTAAGGGTTTCCAAGAGGGCCAGGTCAATGGTAAGAAACCAGGTCATCTTGTTAGTAGGAAAAAGTGATTCTCTTTACTCAGATTTCTATACAGGATCAATTATGACACCATGTGTGGTCGGTCATGCAGAACCCACAGATTTCACTAAAATGAGATGGTTCGCTCCCTAACTTGAAGTCGGGACATGCTCACAATATCACTTTGAGAAAAGCATACTTAGTCCTGGTTGATGTAACTTGTACAAGTCTCAGCAAAGTAGCACTGGCTCAGATCCTATGACTAATGATGCGATGTCCAAGATGCGTCTTTAAGAAAATAGATGACATGTAGGAAGAAAAAATAAAATGCTCAAAAGGCATTTTGTTTGCACTGTTGAAAACTTGGAACTCGGAAATATCTAACACTAGACTTAGAGTTAACTGAAGTCTGACATTTATTGTTTTATACAACAAGAACCAAAACATGACCATTAGGGACTGGAGAGATGGCTCAGCAGTTAAGAGCACATGCTGCTCTTGCATAGAAACAGGGTTTGCTTTTCAGTACTCATCTTTGGCAGCTCACAACTCCCCGTAACTTCTGCTCCAGGGGATATAATACCTTTTTCCGACCTCCACACAAACTTAGAAGGAAGCCGACTGCCAAGATATATATATTTCTTGCCTCTGTTTTCTTCCTTGCAAGAACAGTAAAGTAGTAACTATCATTAAGACTGTTATATACATGTGTTCATTTAGTAAGTACACTTCAAGAACAAAGACCATGGCCAAAACTATGTCACACAAAACATATAAGGAAAAGGAAGACTGGAAAAGAAACTGTTCGGAGTCCTAAAAATGTTTTCATTACCCTGGTGGATTTTACTCTTGCTGGCTGTGTAGCTCAGTGGTAGAACACTAGTCTGGCATGCCCAGGGTCCTAGGTTCGACCCTCCAGTGTCCTAGTACCAACAAGCCCTTGCTAGGGGCTCAATGCTAGCCTGACAATCTATCGTATGAGAGGCTGCACTAGAGTCAGTCCACAGGCCAGTAGAAGCACACATCTCGCTTTTATAGATCCTTGATGGCCAACTGACCAAGGCACGGATACTTAATGATGTGGCCTCATGAATCCTCATGGCAACTCTGGATGTTCTTACTATTCCTGTTCCATAAATGGAGTCCCTGGGGCCAGTGTTAGGTCACCAGCAAACGATACGGTGTATGCTTAGCTTTGATCACTTTTGTATATCCCAAATCCCAGACTTTCCAGGTGCTGCACACTGGCCATTCATTGGGAAACTCTCCAAAGCCTGATACAAGAGAAAATAAAAGGAAAGGAAAGAGTCACATCCTGCCTCCCATATACCAGGTGGAGGTCCCGTAGCCCAAAACTTCCCTCTAGATACATATTATTTAATTTTAACTTATATGTATGTATGTACATGTTTGTATAAGTGCATATGTGAATCTGCATGTGTAAAGGCTCTCTACCTTATTTAGTCTGGGCCAGGACCCCTCACTGCATCTGAAGCTCATCTATTAGACTAGGCAGGTTGGCCAATAGCATTAGGGGTTCTATTTTCTTACTTTTCTCCCAATACTGGTGTTACAGACGTTCAACCCTGGCCCAGATTTTTCACCCGGGTTCTAGGGATCTGAACTACGGTGGCCGTGCCTGCACAGTAGTTGTCTTCCTAACTGAGCTCGTCTGCCAGTCTCACAAACATGTGCTCTTCAGTCTGTCTGCGGTGAAAGCCTTCCCTCCTCAAACCACTGCCCCATCCCACTAAAATCAGAAATAGAACTTTATATTTGTAGGTAACAGTCAAGTTAAAGGGGGACACATCAAACATAGATTTGCTTCTGTTTGTTTTTGAGACAGGATCTCCTCAGTAGCCCAGAATGGTTTCTTACTTGAGATCCTCCTGCCTCTGCCCTGAGTACTGGGACCATGGACTGTATATCTCCATGTCTTTCTTCCTGGCTTAAGAGCTTTTTCTTTAACCAACTATGTCTTTATTTTAAACTTTTAAATGTAAATGGTAAATCTAACAGGTGTGAACTTAATAGCCTCAAAATACACATATCCTATGATCCTCATCGACAAACACATATCTAGATGTGAGTACCTGGATCAACTCTTAAACAGATGCACATTTAATTAGAAATAGTGAAGTCACTCCTTAGTTAGTTGAAGGTCAAGGAGAAGACATACCCAGACCTTCTCACGCACAGAAAAGTTCCATCACCTTGCTGGGCTGTTTTTGCCTTTGTCTCTCACTAAGAAACTCAAGGTAAGTGGATATCAAAGATGGCAGTAGTTGACTTAGCTTACTTCTACTTTTCTAATGCTAGGCCAGAGTAGAGTGACCACTGTCCCTATGTGTGCACTGGTTTAGAGCTAGCTACAAGTGTCATCTATAGTTTCTGCATCTCAGCCCAAATCCCAGCCAAAAAAACAGCTACCCATGTGCTAGTTGTAAACTTGCACATCTGAAAACAAAGATTTTCTCCGAATGTGCCAGACACTAAGAGTGTGCTGCATAAGACAGGCTCTGAGAACTGAGAGAAGTTGTCATTGCCCCAAAGATGGTGTTGAATATGGACACAAAGCATTACTAATTTGTATCATAATAATATTTGCAATAACAAACCTATCCAGTACCTATGGAATGCTAATGAAGAAGAGAAATGTCATCTTCAGAAAAAACATGTTAAGATCTCATCGCAGGTTAAAGAGAGATTGGAAACCTTGCTCAGTCCAGAAAGAATTCACACCATAGTTCCTGTTGCTGTCCCACACAGAGGCCACGAATCTATCAGAGATGGAACAAGTCTGCAGGCAATGGGACCCTTGGCCTCTGCAGGGTTAAGAAGAATGAGCAGGTAATGCTAGCAGTTGAGAGGCAGAAGCTGGTGGATCACGGGATTCCAGCCAGCCTTGGCTACATGGCAGGTTAAGGCCAGTCTGAGATACATCCTGAATGCGTATCCCAACAACCAAACTAAGAACAGTAGAAGAGTAGATCTCAGAAAGGTCAAGTAAAGTCAAGTAGCCGATCCAAACAAAACGTGGCTTTGTTTGTATATCCCTTATACCGGATATGGATTTGGTTGTAACACTGTTCCCAGAAAGCAGAACAATCCCCCCATCCTCACCCACCCATCCCTCCCACCCCCACCCCCATTGCCCCCTACCCCCTACCCCCATACCTCTTCCCAACATGCTTGCCTTAGCCTGGAATCTGGTTTAACTCATACCTCTGATATTATGGTGGCTTGAATGAGAAGTACCTTGCACTGGCCTGGATGTTGAACCTTTGGTCCCCTACTGGTGTAGTTGTTGAGTGTGTTTTAGGGCAGGGCAGATGTCACTGGTGAAAGTCCTTGAAAAGATAAACACACAAACCCCCATGCCACCTCCATTTCACTCTCTCTACTTCATACTTGCGGTTAAAGATGCGATTTCTCAGCCTCCAGCTCCAGCTGCCATGCCTCCCTGCCAAGGTGAAACTTTAGCTCCCTGGAGTCATAAGCTGAAACAAAGTCTCCATAAGTTGCTCTCAGTCACGTGGGTATTTTTTTCCCCAGCAACAGAAAGGTAACAAATGCAGAAATGGAATCACAAATTGTTTCTTTCTTTTTTCTACTGAAAGGATCAATGACTTGGAGCAATCAAGGAACCAACTTAAGAGCTATGATTAGAACACGGATGATAATTTAGGGCTGGAGGCCAAGAAGGACAAGAATCTGGTTTGGGGAAACCGGCAGAGAGCTACTGATTCCAAGTCTGGGCTGGCAGTGAGCCAGGGAAGCCTTCTCGGGACTTAAGGGACTTAATACCAGTTAGACTTGAAAAGGAAACAAAATAAATCCGGTTTGGGTATGGAGCATGTACTCTTGGGCAACAGGGAGAGAAACATATCCCTCCCCTCCCCACCCTCCCACTCTCCCCCCACCCCATTCTATACCCTCACATGGGTGAACTGATTCTCTGGCATCCTTCAACATGGACAGTCTGATGACTAGTCACGATTCTCAATTGACTGAATTGAGAGATGTCAGCGAAGAATGAAGTGTATCGCCACCTCTCCAGAGAGAATTGATTTGTGGGATAGTAACTGAGGGGAGAGACCTACTCTAAATGTGAGTAGCGTTATCTAAATGGCAAGGAGCTGGGACAGGAAAAATTAGCAAGAATAGGAATTCAGGGCCCAGACTTTGCATTAGGTACACTTGCAAGAACGTGTATCGTTCTGCCTGAGGGAGTGTGTCCGTCACTGATCTCAGCACCCATAGAGTTTAGACTTTGGCCTTGCACTGTGGATCTGACACCAACTGTCCATTGGGATTCTGGCCTTCAGCATCACACTGGGAATGTGGAAGCTTCCAACTTCCTGACCCAAGCAGCTGTCAGGTTCTCTGCTCTGCAACATGTAGATGACCACCATTGAACTACTCAGACTCCTATGCAATAAATACCTTTTTAAAATTTTTTAGGTGTGTGTGATTTTATGTATGATGTGTGTGTGTGTGTGTGTGTGTGTGTGTGTTTCTGTTTGGGGTTATGTAGATGAATGTGGGGATTCTCACTTTCAAGCCTAGGGTAGCCAACCTAGAATTTACTTTATACCCTAGGCTAGACTCAAACTCACAACAGTTCTCCTGTCTCAGCCTCCCCATGCTAAGATAACAGGATAGAGCCACTTATCCTCAGCTTAGAATAATAACTCCTTAGCAGAAACAATAAACATTAGAAATATACTGTATTTATTGATGGATAAGAACCAGATTTTTTTCAATAGATGTTTTAATTCCAGATGTTTTAGTATTAACAGATTGCTTTGAATATGAAATACAAAGGTTTGGATAATGCATGGTTATGGAAGACAGAGGTGGCGGATATTGAATCAAGAGGGTTTGGGGTGAGTCCATCTCACGGTCACTTACGACTAACTAGTGCCACTTACTAAAACCACTAACTTAATCCTAGATAAGCCTTTGTCCTACTTAATGCCTAACAGCAGAGACTTCCATCTTTGCTTGATACACATTGTTTAATTTTAATTCATGGCTTTTTTTTTTTTTTTTTTTTTTTTTTTTTTTTTTTTTTTTTTTTTTGGTTTTTCAAGACAGGGTTTCTCTGTGTAGTCCTGGCTGTCCTGAAACTCACTCTGTAGACTAGGCTGGCCTCGAACTCAGAAATCTGCCTGCCTCTGCCTCCCGAGTGCTGGGATTAAAGGCGTGTGCCTCCACTGCCTGGCCATGACTGTTTTCCTATGTGTACACTGACATTTGAAAGGTTTCTTTAAACTCAGAAGACCGTTTACTTCACAATGGTTGGTGGTAGTATCATTTCCATTTATTCTATTTAATAGCTTTTTCAAAAAAAAAAAGTTCACATAAAGGTTCTCTTCCTGCGAATCTTCTCCTACCCATAGGTTGTGATGAATAGGCCTGCATTCCGCAGTTTTACATAAATATGAATGACCACAGCAATGTGTGAACGAGACAGAGATGTAAAAGGTTTTTTAAAGCCGTGTTCCAAAAAAAGAAAAAAAAAAAGGTCCTGCCTGTCAATGAAATAAAGCTGTTTTGAATTTGTTCCTACTCATCTGGCTCTTTTGCTGGGAGCCTGTGTTTGCTTGTGGTGATGAATGCGAAGCGCGTGCGGCCTTCGCTGAGCGCTGAGCGTGGACAAGAACTGGCAATTCCAAATGGTATTCATCATACCCCTGATCCGGCAGGTGCGGCACGCTCAAGTGATCTTTATTCCCCCCCCCCCCTGCCTCCACTCCAGGTCACGAGGTTACGTGGCTGTCTTCACCTTGGTCCAGGGCAGCACCAAGAGCCCACCTCCCTCACCCGGCGGTGGCATGTCACGACATTGGTTCTGGACTCTTGTTTTCAGGTGGTCTCTCTGCTCACAGTCTCACTGATGAAGCAGCTCGGAAATCTACCAAGCGGAGGTGTGACATTTATGAATAACTGCCCTTCCAGTGCGCTTCAAGATAAATGGCCAGGCATGAAGCTTGGCTGGTAGGATGCTTGTCTGGCACACACAAAGCTAGCTTTGGTCTCCAGCATCACACAAAACGCTGTGTTGACACGTCTGTTTACTCAGCACTTGGGGGATAAGGGTACTAAAAATTCAAAGCCCATTTAGCTACATAGGGAGCCTGGAGGCCTGGACTACAGAAGACCCTGTCACCACCATGACCACCACCACCACTATCACCATCACCACCCTCCACACACAAACATAAGATAAATCTTAAGCCCAGGTTTTAAACAACTGGAAAATGTTTGGGCAAGATTTTATTATGTGTGGGCTTCTGCCCCAAGGGACAATGGCTCACCTTGTCCACCTCTCAGGCTGTCTCGGAACTCATAGAGGAGGTAGAGTCGGGGAGTTATGACTGTGGGCTGCCATGCCTGGCTCACTTTTTAATGTTTTTTTCTTAGCTCTTCTCTGGGGCTGTCTAGGCACGAATGGCTTTTGAAGCAAGTCTGGTACTTTCTTCAGTGCAATAACAAAATACCTGACGGAAGCGACTAAACAGAAGGATTTATTCCGGCTTTTGGTCTAGAAAGGTTTAGGACGTGCTGGCACGGAAAGCTTGGTGAAGTTCATGGCCAGGGGATTTATACAGCTGAGAGTCCTCACTTCTCAGTCTGTCGGGAAGCCAAGGACAGAGAACGTTCATGCCCTTCCCTGCTTTTATTCAGCCTACGGCCTCTGTCCGTAGGACAGTGCTCTTCAACCTAACTGCTGTAGAAGCACCAACACTACACATCTCTAATGGTGTCTTTCACTATTGCCCTTGGCATTCCTTAATCCATAGGGATGACAATGGGGAATGAGCAACGTGACCAGGACACTTGGATCTCAGGTGGCAGGGGTAGGCAGGGACAGTGAAGAGGTACCCTTCAGGAGCACAGAGACTTGCTGCTGACCACTGAAGGACTCCAGCAAATTCTGCCTCAGTTTCCCCACGTACATCCGTGAAGGGACATAACTGTGCTGTCCCTTAAGATTGTGATGGGTTTCGAGTGACCAAAATTCTGAGAGGTACTTGGGATCTTCTAGTGCCCTGGACAATTCATAAATATCGCCAATGGCTGTTGCCATTTTTACAAAGGTCACAAAGTTCATATACCATTACTCTGTCCTCAGGTACATGCATCTCATTCCACTAACGCTAAAGGCATGTGTGCAATCCTCTTTCACCTCCCTTGACCCACGCATGCCCTGGGTGGTGCTTGCTTACATAGCTGACAGGCCCAGGAGGCCTGTAGCCATGGCCAACTGTAAGATCCATTCGGATGTGCAAGAAGTGTGCTTTTGTGTAGATTTCTGCCTGAAAGGCAAATTCTCTACTGGCACACTCGGGATCTTTTGCCTGGATCGTAGGCAATCCCAGGAGATGCCATCTGGTGAGGCTGGCTTTGTCACAAGATGCCAAGCAAAGATTTGCTATTTGAGCATAGCTTGCGACGTCAAGTGAGCAGTGCTTCCTTCCCTTCAGCCAAACGGGTGTTGACCGAGCACTTCTGTGCGTTTGCCAGGATCTGATGCACAGATGAGGAAGACGGTGTGGAGGGTTTACCTGCTAGGAGAGGAGGATATCACCCCCTAAATACCAAAAAAAGTAACGTGTGCAGTGATGGAAACATTAGGAAGAACAAAGGAAGCAGGTCAGAGGTCAGAATTTGGAGATAAGGAAAAGGACTGTTTAATACGTTGATTTCTGGGAAGCTCTCTTTAGTAAAGTGGGTATCTAAGAGAGACTCCATAATAAGGGTGGCATCACTGGCTGGAACCCAGGAGAGCTCCCAGACAGAGGAAAGTACGGTCACCCATCATCTCTGTCACCCAGCCAGACCATCTGCCAGACATTACCGTGGTAGATGACAATGGGTACCAGTGGGTGCTGCAACTATCCTCAAAATTAGGATGCAAACTTCCAGAAGCGTGGGTACAAAGTGCTGACAAGCCACAAGTATATGGTCCCTCATCTGACTCTCGGGATAGGGATGGTTGCCCACAAAGCAAAGCCTTTCTGGTGGAGGAAAAGAGGTCCCCAGAGGAAGGCAGACTGAAATTCCCCTATTGAAATGGGTGGGCACTCAAACAGTTGCATGCCCGGCCCTGATGTTGCCCTCTGAGGGCTTCGACAGCAGTAGGGAGGTGAGCCTTCGGGCAAGGAAATTATTCACCCTTCTCAGTTCATTTGCTTCCTCACCCAGAATCTCTGGGTGGAACTCGGCAGTACCTAAGCATACAATCGTACAATCAAAATGCTTTTCGCAGTACTGAGAGTGAGACTCCTCCCCCACACACACACACCCTGATGGAGACCGTAATGTTCCAGTGCAAGACACAGATGGTAAGCAAGTGACAATTGAGACAATTACTGCCCGAGACAACTGTGACAGGGAAAGAGGGTGCAGTGATTGAGAAACAGCCAGCGGGAACCAGCCCTGTGTGACTATTGGGGTGGGGCTCGGGGCAGCGCCAGTTCAAAGGTTACAAGCTGAAAGAAGGAGACATTGGTAGGTTGGTGGAAAGGGGAGACAGGCCTGGAGATGAAGCTGGGGTGGCTTAAAAAGCTCCAGCAATCACAATGAAAATGTCGGTCTTGGGTTAGATGTTTAGTTCAGAAGGGGGAAGGCACAAGAGGAGGATGAGGGCTGTGGAAGCATTCTAAAGCACTGAGGAGCCATGCCTAGGAACACTGGTCTTGAGAACTATATAAGAAAATTCTGGAAGCTTAATTCATTAATTAATCATAATGTATTATTAACTAACTAATTCATCGAAATTCCACCAGGTTTTTATACTTACTGTGTTTCTGAATTATCCCGTAGTAAGGAAAAGCAAAAGCTTTAAAATTTTTTGCTTTCATTATATTTAAATTATGTGCTTGTCTGTGTGTGGGTATGGACATGTGAGTGCACGTATCCATGGGATCCAGAAGAGGGCGTTGGATTCTGAGTTACAGGCCATTGTGAGCCGCCTAACTGGAAGTGCTGGGGTGGTGGAGGCTGCTGGGGTGCTGGGGGGTGCTGGGGGGTGCTGGGGGTGCTGGGGGTCCTGGTGGGTGCTGGGGGTGCTGGGGTGGTGGAGGCTGCTGGGGTGGTGGAGGCTGCTGGGGTGGTGGAGGCTGCTGGGGTGCTTGGGGGTCCTGGGGAGTGCTGGGGGGTGCTGGGGGCTAACTCCAGTCTTCTGAACGAACGGTGCATGCTCCTAACAGCTGAGCACAAAACTCTCACCCAAAGCAAAGTGGGGCTCAGTGGGTAGAACGCTTTCCTTGCTAGTAGGACGCGCTGCTATTCCAGAACCCACATAAAAACAGCTGGGCACTTGTGTGATCTCAGGTGGTTCCCTGTGGCTGGCTGGGCTCCAGACCAGTGAGAGACCCTATCTTTAAAAAAGAAAAAAATAAATAAATGGATAACATGAACGATGACACCCAGGGCTTTCTTCTGGCCTCCATAGGTAAATGTGCACAAGGGCTTACACACCTACAAAAATGCAAACACACACGAACACGCCTACAAATACTCACAAGACCAAGTGCCAACTGGGTGCTGAAATTGAGTCCCAACTATGCACTCACTTGGGTACTAGTCCAAGCATCCCATCAAACCCTGCGGCTTTGCAAATGTCCCTTCACCTTTATGCAGGTGTATACTGGTATGCTGGTACACGCAGCTCCTTTGCCTATTAACCACCCACCCTGGATAAGGCATTATTGCCTTAGCCATCAAAACCTCATGGCTCCTTTCTTCTCTACTCAGTATCTCCTCTCTGCACGTTCTTGTCCCTCTCTGCTCACGCACTGGCATGACATTCCTGGGCAGACAATTTATAGGCTGAGTTCTTTTCTATCACTCTTCTTACTTCCTGATGGCTCACCTAGACTAATGGTCCTGTCATCCCCCTCTTGAGTCCGTGAGTCCTGCCCTCTCCCCTTGAGTCCGTGAGCCCTGTCCTGGTGCTCAGGATTGAGTTTCTGCCATTATCCTCTCTCATTTCAGCCCTCAAAGGAATGCTACCAGACAGTGGACACCCAAACAATTGCTCCCCCCCCTCAACTCTTCCCAAGCTATTCGCCACCTCTGACAACTCTCAGGAGGACCGGGAGCAACAGTTCCTAGTGATAATCCAGGTGTTCCTACTCACCTGTCTCCAGGCACAGGTCTGGTCTATGACGCATGTGCTAACACAGGTGGTATTATTACCACAGGTGCTGTCCTTCATGTGATCAATTGATCTTCATGTGCTATCTCATTTAATCTTCAAAACTGCCTTTGGGATGATGTCTGTTTTTACAGGGAGATAAGCTCACAGGGTCCTCCGATCCAGAAGTTTGAATTGTCATGGTGATCTTGTCCCTCTGTTCAACTGTACAAGCTTTCTAAAGGACGGAAGCCAGGGCCACTGCACTATGCTCTGCACCAACACCCTACTCTTGGATTCTGACTTTGTGTAGAGTATATCTTATAATATGCCTTTGCCTTGGATGAAAGCAAGCTCCTTAGAGCCGGATCATTTGCTAAGATCATTTACATAAACCCCAGACAAGGGGGTGATTGTAGTGCCTGCTGGAGAACTAGAAAGTTCTGCCCACTTCTAAGACTTCTAAAATCTACAAATATTTGGCAACTTCTCCTCCAACAGCCAGGCTAGAGAGACCTCCAGGAAAATGAGGGTCTGGATTCACGCGATATTCGAGTTAAGTGAGAGCGGCCAGCCGCTTGCTTTGGAGGAATCTTGTTGCCTTTGACAAATCTCACTTCAAAACTGGCTTTGGCCCTCAAGGAGCACGCACCCTATTGGCTAATTGGGTTGTTAAGTCCTTGGATTTCACAGAAAAGCGGCCTTGCTCCTCTGAAGGACTATTTTTACTCCTGGGGATGCTATGGACGGTGCGCTGAGGTTTCCTGAGATGCTGCTGTGACAGGCATGGGAGAGAAGCAAAAACAACAATGCCATGCGTATGTTGGATTTCTCTAACCATGCCTGCAAGGCCAAAACGGACTGGCACGTGCTTCTAAATCGGCGTTTGGGACTGCCCCTTTCCACTCCCAACACCCTTGGGTACTCTATACCCTCGGGGCTGCCATTTGCTTTCTATTTCTTGCTTTAATGCTCTCCATACTGTTCTCATAGACCTGTCTCAAACTGCATAGCTTGCTACTCGAGTTCTATATCCAGGTTGGCAACCTTAGGATGGAAATGGGTCTGTCAGAAATGTCAGGGCCCCCCACCCCCCGAACCAGCCCAACAGGAAATACTTGCATTTGGAAACATAGCTAAGAACACGCTGGAATGTTGCTTTCAAGCACACAGGATAGCTTAGGTTGGATAACTAGATCTGAAGGTGAATGCTGTTCCTTGGACCAAGCAGCCTGAGGTGTGAGAGTGATGGGAACATCTCCAACTCTCCTTCTTTTGCCAACCCAAATCTTTCTTCCTCAGAAGTAGGGAATTAGCCCAGCTTCCCAGGACAGATCTGGTGAGGGCTGCGGCACCCACCCCTAGTTTTAAATAACATGATGGCATATCAAACCCCTGCTTCCATGCCGCATTCAACAAGCCAGGTACCTGCCAACATGCAGCTAAAAATACCCTGGGCATCTGCAGACCATCATCCATCTCTGCCTGATGTGGGTGGGTGACTGACCCCTGAGCAGGTGGAGAGCCAGGAATTTTTTTTTTCCTGGATCGAGTCAGAGTTGACTTAAAACAGATGTTCTCCCAAAGCTGACCGGGCATGTATTACAGGGATACTTATGGACAACTGTTTGGAGACTTGTTCCTACCCAAGCCGAACAAAGGAGAGCTCCTTTGAGAGGTGAGCCCAGGGACTGAAAGGGTTAAGCCACCTTTCTCCTGGGGCTGAACAAAAAGAAAAAAGGGGTGGGGGTTACCAGAATAGACAGAAATGAGAGAGAGAGAGAGAGAGAGAGAGAGAGAGAGAGAGAGAGAGCTGTCATTTTGTATTTTCAGGATTGTAGAAAAGCCAACCCCCCCTTTAAATGTAAACATTCATTAAACTAATTTGAAGTTGTCATTACTTTCCACCCCGCTGTTTTATATCAGATTATTCCTAAGTGCTTGGTGAAGAATCCCATAAAGACACACTCGATTCCTCTGCAGGGGATAATCGCGTGGTTTGCACAGTGATTTACGCTGTGTGGTACCGGGAAGTGTCCTCAACTTTGAAAGAGGCCTCTCTCTCGGCTCCTCTGGCAAACAATGTCTGCCTTCCCCCCACGGAAATAAAATTCCAATCGTTCCCTCCACGGCGATTATGAGGTCCCCATTACCTTTTCTCCATCCAACTGGAGATAATTAAAAGCAGTTCAAAGCACACGCCAGAAGGTACTGGGCATTTTATTAATAAACGCAGAACCAAGAATACGGTGGGGGGGGGGGGGATGTCATTGCAGATTCGCACCATGGGATGTGCTGATACCCCTTGCCTGCTTGACTTCTTTCTCCTCACCCCTCCCCTCCTTGAGTTAAGGGAAGCCAGCCATTCCAGGCTCTGAAACCGAATGGACAGAGGAAAGGACAGACCACCTTCACATTTTCAAGCCCAAGCCCGTTACACACACAGGTCTCCTCAGCCATTCATTGCTCAGAGAACGTGATTCCCAGGCCTGCGGCTGCTGGAAATAGGAGACAGTCACTGAGACCTTATCCAATGGCGTGGTCTATAGTTCCTATGCATCCTATTAAAATAAAGGGAATATGAGTGTCCACCATATAAGTCTGCTCTGGTATTTACTGGGCATGAGGAGATATACGTAAAGACCCCAGAACAGTGCAAGCCAGAGACGGACATTAGCTCGGCTCTATGTTACTGTGAAGACAGATGTTCAAATCCACCCAAAGGGGAGCAGTTCCAAGCAAGGGTTGGAGGCAGGGGAGCACAAGTCCAACCTTTACTTTCTCCATCACTCCTGTTTAGTGTGCCTGGTTCCCAGAAGCCACTGTCGCTGTCAATCCAGCCACAAATTGCAGCCTCAGACCTTAAATGTCCAATGACCCAGCTCTGAGTTTTTGTCCATGGACCTGGTCCAGTGTTAGAGTCAACAGCTGCAGCAGCTGTGGTCACTAAGCACATCGTGCCTCTGTCCCCTCACCCCACTCTCACCCCTACGATTAGTGTTTTGTCAGAGGGCTGAATGTTTTCAAGCAGAGAAGACAGAGCTGGAGGGATGAGGTTCAGTTGGTACAGTGCCTGCCTCACATGTGTGCATTCCTGGGTTCTGTCCCCAGCACCCCATAGACAGAGACATCGTGGTGTAATCGCAGCATCTGGGAGGCTGAAGCAGGATGATAGGAAGTTCAAGGTCATCCTCAGTCACATCATGGACTCAAAGCCAGTCTGGGCTACCTGAATCCCTTCTCAAGAAGACAGGGAGGCATGTACTTAGTCATCAGTACATCTCCACACTCTTGAGTGGTGTACCAAACTGACCAGAGCCGGAGCCTTTTGAATGGTGCTCCGCTTTCCATGGGCCTTCTTAACAGTTTAGACAAGAAAGGCAGGTTTGGCCGGGTGGTGGTGGTATACACCTTTAATCCCAGCACTTGGGAGGCAGAGGCAGGCGGATTTCTGAGTTTGAGGCCAGCCTGGTCTATAGAGTGAGTTCCAGGACAGCCAAGAATACACAGAGAAACCCTGTCTCATAAAACAAACAAACAAACAAACAAAAACAAAAAAAAAACAAAAGAAAGAAAGAAAGAGAGAGAGAAAGAAAGAGAGAGAGAGAGAGAGAGAAAGAAAGAAAGAAAGAAAGAAAGAAAGAAAGAAAGAAAGAAAGAAAGAAAGAAAGAAAGAAAGAAAGAAAGGAAGGAAGAAAGGAAGGAAGGTAGGTTTGGGAATAGCACCCAGTAGAAAATGCAGTTATCATTTCTTCCTAAATCTCAAGCAGCAACAGGTCCTTAGTCCCAAGGTGGGTCTCTTTAGCATCCATGGGATGTGCTCCTAGGATGGCCTCAGATGCACTGTGAGTCTGCAAATCTGGATTCTGCCAAAAGGGTCTGCCATCACAGGTCTGGTATGTCCTTTAACATCTCTGTGCTTACTTTCTCTCTGCTACAATAATTACGATATCTATTCCATGGTTTTGGGGGTGGAAGGGGGTCCTCACAAGAGCCTTTGGCACATAATAAGCATTGATCAAGCACCATTAGTTGTGACAGACACAGGCTATCATCCACTCCAGGCACAGCGCACACACAGCAGTCTGAGAGAGACACAGAGACACTGCAAATCTTAAAGATAAAAAGAACACACTAAAGCTCTTGTTCTTATTAAAGCAGGGTCTCACACAGCCCAGGCTAGCCTTGGACTCTCCATGCTGGGATACCTCTCACATAGCCCAGGCTAGCCTTGGACTCTCCATGCTGAGACACCCTTGAGACTCTGATCTTCACCTCAGGTGTGCTGAGATTAGAGACATGAGCCACCACATCTGATCTCTTCTTGCATGCTAAGCCAAGTTCTGGGCCAACTTGAGCTCTATCCACATCCCTTGAAGGGCTTCTCCATATAATGCCAATGGCCTCTTGGTTACATTAAATAAAAATGAGACTGAAACTCCATTTGTAATTGACTTTGTAAAATGAGACCAAGAGATACCCCACAAGTGTCCAGTAACTTCTGAGTAGGTGAAAGGTATTTCTCCACTTTCTTCCTGGTGTGCCTGGCCCAGACATAGAAGGGTATGAGCTTGCTGGTTATTCCCAGTAAGCACTGGTCAGGCGTAATGAGACCCTTCTAAGCGCACACTGAAAATGTTCCAGGGTACAGGCCACAGTCTAAGGCTCCTCTGCATTTGGCAGGGGCATCAGAAAGCTTGGGCATCCACATTTCATACTTCACCTAGCTATTCCAGATCCTCACCAAGCCACAGCCTGTGGCCAGTGTTCCATCAGAGAGAGGAATGTGCTGTAAAACCCAGGCCAGCTTGTCCTCACAAGGTGGCTGGCAGAGCCAGAGCTTCAGAGTCTGCATTTTCCCAAAAACTGTTGTTTTAGCAGGGGGGAAGAGGGGGATGATCGTGGACCAGGTCTCACCAAGTTCAAGGAAATGAAGCAGCAGAAAGAGAGGGCCCTGTAAGCCTCCCTCTAAATGCAGGTGAGGACAAGGAGTAGTGACATCTGGTTCATATCCAGAACTATAATCAACTGCAGTCTAAATTTGTCTGTTACTTATCGGCTTTGTTGGTTTTTGTTGTTGTTATTGTTGTTGTTAAGGGATAAAACGGGGCCCATTTGATGAAGAATTACCAAGGACAAACTCTAAATTAGTGAACTTAGGAGATCAAAAGTAAAGCTTCAAAGAGGAGGGAAAAAAGGAAGAGAGGGAAGGAGGAACAGAGAGGAGGCGGAAAGAATAGTCTAGAAATCAAACAAAGCATCTTTTAAGTAGCACAAATGTAACACTGTCGTCAATAAACATGGATGGCAGGAGCGTAAGAGAAGAACCAATCAGAACCTTCCTGGTTGACTCTGTGGACAAAGTCTCTGCATCTTCTTTCCCCTCTTGATACAAAAACTGACCTCACAAGCAAATTCTCCAGCCGGGCTGAGCATCTTTTGGTTTTTGTTTGTGTTTGTTTGTTTGTTTTGCTTTTTGGTTATTTTGTTTTTGTTTTTGTTTTGCATGCTGCAGAAGTCACACCTTTTCCTGGTAGTCCCTCTGTTTCAGAGCAGGTAGTTGACAATGTAGTTAATATCTTCACTTAAGCAATTACACACTAGATTAAGGGCTTCGGTTTGAGAGTGTCTTTAACCCTGTGTTTTATGGCAAAACGGTACGTTTCAAGATGACAACAAACAATAGCAGCATATTCATGTAATCTTAGCATGAAATCAATTTCTTGCAAACACCATTATTGTTACCTAATTCTTCTACCTGTTTGGGACCTCCTGTGAATTAAGTTAAAACATAACTTCACATTAATTTTAAATGTCATTTTTCCAGAGGAGGAATTTCCCATGAAGCATGGAGTTGATAATCCTATCTGGAAATGGGTATTATCAACATGGATGCTATCAACATGGTACTATCGACAAAAAACTATAATCTGTCCCACGGTCATTGTTTTTAACTTTACAGTCAGCTTTGAGGTGCTCAGCACCCACTTTGTTGATCCGTCTTTCCAGATTTCTCTGTATAGAGGAGATGAGGTCTTTTCAGGTTGATCCAAAAACGGGATTGTCAGCCAATATAAAGTGACCCGTGTATGTGTAATATCCTGGCTCCTACCTCTGCACAGCCCCAAACAAAATAGCAGCAGAAAGACCTTGACAGATCCGCAGTAAAACTTGAACTTCAGACACAGACATGTTCAATTTTTAAAGAAATTGGGTGTGTCTTTAGCGAAACTATGTCTTGTGCACTGCCTGCGTACAGGCAGACTAGGGAGTGAACCAGGCATGAGGGTTTAACTGAGCCACAGTGAGAGGCATTACATTTTTGCCTTCTGGACCTCAGGCAAAATTTAGGATAGTAAAGTTATTTTTAAATTCAACATAGAGAAGGGACTATGCCATGCCAGCGTCACAAAATAAATTCAGATGACACAGAGCTGAGAGGGTGGGGGAGGAGCCATGCAAGGTCAGCAAGATGGTGGAGCTGGGATTCATAATCTGACCTTGGTGGCTTTTCATGAAATAGATATTTTTTAAAATAATTTACATACGTATGTGTCTCTATGTAGGCTTGGGCATGTGAATGCAGGTGTTGAAGAGGCCAGAGGGATCCTCTGGAGCTGGAGTTATAGGTGGTGCTAAACTACAGCACTTGAGTGTTGGAACCTAAACTTGGGTGTTCTGGGACAGAAGCGGGACACTATTAGTTGCTGACCTATGCTTCCAATGCCCGGATTCACCTTCTTGATGGTTGAGATCGTCTGCTGATTGGACTCTGAGCTCCCCTGAAAGAACACCACAAACTAGGCTGTGACATAGACCACTGTCTCCGCTTTCTGCTTAGCATGGAATTGGTAGGAGATGGGGTCAATTCTGGTTGTCTTTCAAGGGGAAAAGGTTTGTCTGTAGTACACCACCCACCCACCCAAGGAGTCACCAAGTATCCTATGGCAATGCAGGAGTTAAGGTAGATCAAACCTCCCGGTCTGCTTCTGTTCAACAACTGGGAAACATAGCCACAGTAATAATGGTATTTACGCAAGAACTCTGGTGAGACTGGGCCTGAGGACTGAACAAATCACACCAAACTAATGCTTAGCCAAAAAACAGTCGATAAAAATGCCGTGACCGGTGAATTACAGTGGTCTTCTCCTCTCTTCGATAATTTGGGGCAATTGCATCGGAATGCTAGCCCATTGATTTCCACTCCAATTCGTGCCCCCATGCTGGGGCAAGCCGGCTGGCATACCCGAGTCTGCTGGAAGACTTGGCGATGTATCTGAAAGAGGTGCAGGCAATTGTTGCCTCCACCATTAACAGAACTATAACTCTGCTCCACACTCTGAAGTGCTCTCAGTGCCTCTGAGAAACAGCTGAGCACTCCCTGAGCACCCATCCTGGATTAGTGGGTTAAGCGCTTCCATTCTGCCCCAAGGCTGCAAAATCACTTCTGGTACTTTCTAGAACTTTCTAGAACTGTTTCATATATATTTTTTCTTCTCCATACTTCTAATGGGGAACAATATTGACAATGGCATTTTGGAAAGCAATAGATAATCAATGTCTGGCAGTTAGAGGCACATACATGTATTCTTAATTTTAGCATCATATTCTACAGGCTCCAAGTGCTGGCATACATGAAAACTGTTTTAGCTTTGTTTTGTTTTTTGTAATAACGGTTTGGAAAAAGCAGATTGTCTTTCTTTAAACAGAATGAAGTTCAAATTTCCACATGTTTTAAAGGTAATATAAACTTAGAAAGAAAGACAGAGTGAGTCAGAGGCCTGAGGAGAGAATCAGTCTCAAAGGAGCAAGGGAGGGGACATTGTCATGTTTAGGGATGCTGCGTATCTGCTCTAAGGCCAACAGATGCTCCTGGCAGGTACAGAGCAAAGGTCAGAGGTGCTGCCAGACACCTAATGATGCACAGAACAGTCCTAAGTACAATGATGTACCTGATCTCATTTTAGAATTGCCAAGGTTGAGAGTAATGTCACTCAAGTGACGTAAGTAAATAATACATTTGTCCCATGTCATCCTTTACCACAGACGACGCTTACCTACATTGAAACTACGGGGCAGGACAGGGCATCGCTTATGCCATTACGGCTCTTTGCTAAGGTACAGATTTTCTTCTATGAAAGTACGATGATATTCCAAGGTTCTAGAGAATTCCCCATCTCTTCAGGATTCCCTAGGTCCCATTCCCAAGCTTAAGACATCTTGACCTCAAGTGGGAAAAAAAAAAAAAAAGCTGATTCTTTGGATCTAAAGTAAGTGTCATAATCAAACTCCCTGAGAACAGAGAATGGGCTTGGGGCTACAGTTTAGAGTGGAGAGTGCTTGCCTAAAGTGCAGAAAGCTACAGACCTAACTCAGTGCCAAATGAAGAATGCACGGTGGAACATACCAGTCATCTCAGCACTGGGGTGGTGGGAGAGGGACGGTCAGAAAACCAAGGTTACTTGACTTTGGCTGCACAAAAGAGTTCAAGGGCCAGCCTGAGCTACACCAGACTTTGTCTCAAAAAAGAAAATATAAATAAATAACCAAACAAAAGACTAAAGAAGAGAGGTGTGGTTTGGTGGTGCAAGCCAGTCATCCCAGCACTCCAGAAAGAGCCTGAGGCAGGGGGATTTCGAGTTTGAGGCCACCACAGGCCTCACAGAGAGAAGGAGTCCCTGTTTCACGAAACAAAAACAAACAAACAAACAAAATAACAAACGGAAAACAAAGAAAAATAAAACGGAAAACACCCGTTAAAAAGGGCTGGTGAGGGCTGACCGACGGCTTTACAAGTGGAGGATTTAATAGAGGGACTGAGTTTTTTACAAGCTGAGTTGTGCTAAACTCTGCTATTAAAGTTAGTAGCTCTGCCAATAAAGCCTCCACTCCATGGAAAATACTTGTTAAACAGATTAGTCACGAGAGCAGAGAAAGGACGATGCCTAAAGAGAGTTCCAGTACTTAGGAGAAGCACACATCCTAGGAGCTGCTCTTTCTGATCCCCACCCCACCCCCACCCCACCATGCTTCCAACCACACAAACTAATAAAAAGAAGGAAAGAGCCTAGCTTAGGGCTCAGCGTCTTCAGAGCAAAGAGGTTGTTCATTTACCCTGACTTTCAGGAAGAGGGAATCTTTGGGCAGATACTTCTATAGGGCACATATGAAAATTATGCTTGCTAGCCAGGATCTCTTACATTGGAGGATGTGTGCTCTGGCTGTTTGCTCTTCTTTAAGAAACAACTGAACGGGGAGGGGCTCTGGGGAGTAGAGGAGCCTTTATTAGTTATTGGTGAGCTTGTGGGTGAAGCAATCAAAAGTTTACAGGTATGCACATATCACACAAAATATACACACATACACACTAACACACATACCATACACACACACCACACCACACCACACCACACCACACCACACCACACCACACTACATACACATATATACAACATATACACCATGCACCACACACACCACAATGTAACTTCAAAGATTTATTTACTTTTATTTTATTTATATGTGCTTTTCCTACATGGATGGAAAAAAGAAGGTCGAATGAAGGTGTTGGATTCCCTGGAACTAGCATTACTTATAGCTGTGAGCCACCATGTGGGTATGGGGAACCTAATCTGGGTCCTCTGGAAGGACACGAAGTGCTCTGAACTGCTGCGCCATCTCTCAGCCTCATATAAAGGTAATTTTTAAAAGATTAATATATGAAAGGAGCCAGTTGTCAGAGAAAGACTGGAAACCGTTCCCTACTGGAGCCACATGCAGCACACAGAAAATGTCTGTTACATACACACAGGGGAAGGCAAATGCTATGCAAATGCCCTCAAAAGAGTCAGAACTCACCTGCTGCACAAATGTTTCTCAGCGTTTTCTTTGTTTGTTTGTTTGTTTGTTTTTCTTTCTCAGCTCACTAGTCCCCCTACTTCCTCCTCCTCTTCTCTCCTTTCTTCTCCTTCTTCTCCTTCTCCTTCTTCCCCTTCTCCCTCCTCCTTGTCCTTCTTCTCCTCCTTTTCTTCCCCTCCTCCTCCTCCTCCTCCTCCTCATCTTCTTCTTCTTCGTCTCCCTTCATGTGTCCTTGAACCCAATTTATTTCTTCAGAACACAAGAACCTAGCAACCTCAGCGGGTACTCTCTGACCTTCAGCCCTGAACCTATAGAGTAGGTGGGACGTGTTTGCATTCATTCTCTATGTTTACCATGGTAGCAAATGAACAATGTTAACGAAACACCAACGTAACACAAGGTAGCCAGTGGCCTGGTGACCTCTCCTATTGGCTGCTCTGTCCCACTGGACAGTCCATACCTGAGAAGGTTTGGTATCCCTTCTGTTCTGTCCTTTAATGATTTCTCAGTTTCAGACTCACTGGCACTGGATGCCATTTTAGGTCTAAGCTTACCACACCCCCCCCCCCAAGAGGAGGTCCATCAAAGTGATTCATTAGTCTGCAGGCCAGGGGGGAACTACTGTCCCTGTAATTGATACTCGTAATGTGCTCTCAGAATTCGGGATGGAGGAGGGTCGAAATTGCTGTGCATTGGAATTGTTCCTAATTTTCAAACTTATGGTTCATTTTATAACACAACCTTGGCTTCTTTTCCATCACCTTCTAGTTTCTGAAAATACATAATTAGTTCCAGACAGGAAGGATGAATTCTGCTTATCGTATAGGAGAAGTCAGGGAGCACCGTTTGGAAGGGCTTCTCCAGATTGTCGCCCTGAAGACTCGCCCCTTCCTCAGGAAGCAAGGAAGCAGCCTTGTCCAGAACACCAAGTACGAGCCAAGACACTGAAAAGCTCTGTGGTGTTTTTGCACACTTAACTAAAACACGCTCGAGGCTGGGGCGCAATCGTGCAGGCACTTGATGAATCCTTTCCCCATCTCTGGAGCATTCCCTGGTGCAGCATGCTTTAGGGGAAGTAAAGATCTTATATACTGGTCTATTCAGCTGATAATTATGTCAACCTCACCACGGCCAACTCTTGACAGCCTAAAACATTAAAGATTTTACACCGCTAGTGCCAAATACGGCCCCTTTTATTGGCTCAGAGAGCAGATATCAATTATAATGAGGTAATAAAATTTGCAAGCACTGTTCATGTCCTGCTCTGGGTCTTTCTCTCTCTCTTTTTTCCCCTCCCACTCTCTTTGAAATAATAACAGCAGCAAAAAAAAAAAAGAAGAAGAGAGAAATATTCCAAGTTCTAACTCTCTGAAAGCTCTGGCTTTGTGTGGCTTGGGTACCATTGAGCTGTTTGTGCCTGTTGGTGCCTTCCTTCTAACTAAAGCTTAGCTACTGGGGGGATTTCTCCGGCACACCTTGTAAGTGCCGGGCTCCCCAGGGATTAATGGCTCACATTTGCATAACTATAAACTTAAGAGAGTCCTTCCAAAGCCCGGCTCCCTTCCACTACACTTACAGATGAGATGCAGGACCCTCTCAGAGGTTCCCCAACCTAAACCAATTTGTAAAGTTGTTCTGTTGTTTAAAACATTAAAGAAATTAAAGTGATCGGACTATAATTAGATTAACATTCATATCTTCCGAGTTGCTTTAATTCTAATATTAAAAAGATTAAACATCCACTCCGAGGATTAAGCAAAAACTCAAGTGCTAGCAACACATTTACATCGCCTTACTGTGCAAATTATAAACCTAATTAATCTAAAGTTTTTCCAGAAATTGAATTGGATATGCACTCGCAGTCTGGTGAAACTTTAGCTACTTAAAATTCGCTCCAGCCTTATTCCCTCCTCTGTGTGTGTGTGTGGGGGGGGGGTGGGGTGGAGGTGGCAATGCTGTGGTGTAGGAACCCATTACAATGACTTTGCTTGCCTTCTAATTGGTGGAAATTAAATCTCAACATAAACTTATGTAAAAGAAGAAAGGCTGAAATAATGCATGTACTCAATAAGAAAACACACTCTGGCCTCCCCATCCATCTAGCTGCTGTTCTAGGTATAGAAAGGCATGGCCTCCCCATTGAGCTGTTCCACAGAGACAGGAAAAGTGATGCATTAACTTTCTCTAAGAGCTTAGCTTCAGGGTTGTTTCTCAAGTAGACCGGCTTCAACTGGTCACTTGACTCTAGACAGAATCACCTGGGAAGAGAATCTTAATTGAGGAATGGTCTGTAGACCAAGATAGTCTATGGGAGACTATCTTGACTGCTAATTGATGGGGGAAGACATATAGACATATCCTATGTGTGGGTGGAGCTCTTTCACAAGCTAGACCAAGCTCTGTGTAAGACAAAGAACAAAGCCAGTCGAACGTAAGAAGCAGCAAACATAGAGTATGGGTGCCTGCTCTCCTTCTTGCCTGTGGCGTTGGTGGGACTCGCTGCCTCAAACTCCTGCCCTAACCTTTTCACAGTCACAGACTGTCACCTCTGAGCTGTGATCCAAATGAACCCTTACTGCCCTGAGATACTTTCTGGTGGGGTATTTAATAGAAGCCAGGTTCACCCACCCCCTTAGACTGGGAAAATAAAGAAGATGAAAAGGCTTCCTTTCCTTCTTTTCCTCAGCTAGTTGCATTGTTCTGCTCCTGTGTACCTGCCTGGTCCTGACACCACCACCACCCCAGAACCCCCCCACACTGTTTCCCCATTCCCCCACCCCCCACCCCTGGTCCCCAGAACACAGTCATTCTTCCTGGGTCTCACTGGACCTACTGAGTAGCTTTGGTTTGGAAGACCATAACAACCTTAGACAGTCTTGATGGTCATGGTGAAGCCACAGAAAAGACACATCCTATTAATACAAAATAAGTCCTATGTCTGAGCTCCTTGATAGAGGGAGAGGCCACTGCACAAGAAGGATAGAAACTCTTGTAGGCCTTTTTCTTTGTACTTGGATTGGATATGAAGTAATGGGCACTTAAAAAAAAATGTAGTGGTTTGCATTGTAATTACTGTAGAAGTATTAATCCGATAAAATTGTAGGCTAGCATAGGTTCAGGGGACGAGGAAAGAGAAGAGGTGGCTAGAGGGGCTGGGCCTGTGAAGGCCCAGAACCTTTAGGAAATACAAGCTGGGTTGTTAAGATTCTCCTACCAGGCTTTCCCAGCCGAGCTGACAGCTATCATCTGCATTCATCAATATAACTCCCATAAAAAGTGAAGCCATTGAGGAGAAATGAGAAATTACAGCTAAGATTAGCAGCCATGAGTATCCGTCACCATCTGAGGGCCTTCACTCAAATCGAGCACCACGGCCCTCCATCCACTTAGGCCTAACCACAGGGCTATTACCCAGAAAGCACTAGCCATTCCATTTGTTATCATCCCAATGAAATAAATAGGTGTGAATTCCACCCCTGTCCATTGGGTGTTCCCTAAAATTAGTAAATGGATGTGTGGTTTGAGATTTGATCCTGTTGGAAGGAAATATCCATAGAGGAAGTACTGGCCAGTTGGGAGAAAAGAGTCCTCTTTGAAAAAATAGATTCACTGACTATTTTTATATCATGAACAGAAAGCCCGATTGCATAATGTTTAAAATAAAATGACAGTTTGTTTCTCACTGACATATAAGACAAAATAGGTGATCTGGTGAGTTATTTATTCACTCACTTCCAAATACTGTTCCAGGAACACAGGCTACCTCCACACACTGACTTGCAATGATTAAAGAAGCTTCTCAAGGTTGCCACAGCCTGAGAGTATTGCTTGGTCACATGACCATTCCTAGCTGCAAGGAACTCTGGGAAATGTAGTTTTCGGCATGGGATCAGAACAGGCTTAGTGAACAGTTGTTCAAGGTTTCTAACAGGAACTCCTGTCACTTCTGAGCCTAGACCCCAAGAAGGCTCATGTGTGTCCACTTGCTATCTCCAGCTTCTGCCGGGAGAGATGGTTGGGCTTTGCTGATCTCAGGAGGGTAAGAGATATGTGGAGAACCACCACTCCAGGTAAAGTATTGCATCCACATCGAGCCCACAGTGGAATCCACATGTCATGCAGACATCAAAAAAGGCAAATCAACTGAATTAGGCATAAAAATCTGTAATAATAGAGCCCTGTTTAAGGCCAGCGCAGCCTAGCATACCTCTATAGAGATCCTCATGGAGGTGAGAAATTAGGACAAGGAATCCCCTTGTCACACCATGGTAGAACCATAATTGGCCTATGGGGCACCCTTTCATACCCTAATGACATAAAGGGCCTCTTCTTATTCCAAAGCCCCAACTCAAACTCTCCTCTTCCAGGTAATGTTAAATATGTCCCGGAGTACTTCCATCCATTTGTATTTCTCCTGTAGCCACACAGTCTTATCATCCTGACCTCTACCCCATGGCTGCCTGCTGTTTACTGCTCAGTACTGGAGTTTCGACTCCCCTGTAAACCCAGAGACACCTCGTAACTAGCCACTGAAACTGGGCCTCCCAGGTCACATTCTATGGACTGTCCCAGGTATGCCACACATAGGTTACCTACTGTCTGGGACAGTCAACGCCCTCGGTTTTTAGATTCTCTTGGTTGCATCCCTGTGTGTATTCATCCGTGAAATCAGTGTGGACTTATTTGGGGAATGCACCCTGGTGTTCTGCAGTGGGATAGTGTTGTTTACATCAGGTCCTTGTCTCCTTCCTCCCACTAACTGCAGTGTTCATTTTGCTACAACCCCAGAATTGACACCTTCTCTCCTGGAGAGAAGAGAGACTCAAAAGACTTGGGGAGCTAAGGAAACATACAAGGCTCAGGAAGTTTAAGAAAATCACAAGACTTACAAGCCCCTTCCCAGGTAACATACATACACAGTAACAATTGCTGGGAAGAGGAGACTGACAAGATCTGCCTGGAAGTAGGACAGGAGGCTGGGGGTCGAGGGAGTACAGGGTCTCCAAGGATACAACTTTTGTGAATCATTATCCACGCTGGGGTAGGATTTTTAGTAATGCTATTTGTGACTTACTTACCTATGCTCTTGTAATAAAGCCAGTAAACACGGCCTCTCACTAATTAGATTTATGTTCAGTCATTTCTTTGCTTAATCATTGGAACCCTTCTCTGGGATGAATAGCTGTTTTCACATGTCTTCCTGAGAAAAGTCACATAGCACAGTCTAAGTGCATCATTGTCAACAAAGCTAAATCATGGGGGCTGGAGAGATGGCTCAGTTGTTAAGTGTACTTACTGTCCTCAAAGAAGGCCTGGATTTGGTTTCCAGCCCTCACGTGGTTGCTTACAACTGTCTGTAACTTTAGCTTCAGGGGATTTGACACCCCCTTCTGGTCTCTGCGAGCACTGCATGCATACAGTGCACATACCCACATGCATACAGTGCACATACCCGCATGCAGGCAAAACACTCATGCACATAAAAATACAACTAATTTATTTACAAAGAAAACTTCATTACTTGGGTATATTCCCTGCCTGGACACTGGGACGAACACTGGCAAATGCGCCCCGATTCTCCTCGCGGAGAGGCTGGCCCACAGGCTTGCTGCTGCTGAGCTACAGCAGCTAAATTGAATGCTGAGATGGAGTATACAGCCTGCAGAGCTTAAACCATTTATTCAACAACCCCCTTCAAGAAAAATAAATTGCAGATTCCTCACGGGGGACTATACGTTGTCAGAGGACCAGAAACCTGTCACTTTCGGTCTTTATGTGTGCCCATGTCCAGTATGTGTGCCTGTCACCTAAGATTTGGTATTTGTCCAGGAAGGGGAGCCATGGGTCCAGTGACACCTGTGGCAAGTTTTGATCACCACCCCAAGGCTTGGGTGCTGCTCCGCTTGGAATAGTATTGGCAGTATCCCCAACAGTGGCTCAGCTTGGAGCATGAGAGCAAGGCTGATGGCAGTGACGACTGTGTGGCACTTGCCTTTCTCAGCAAGAAAACGGCCCTGCTACCTGGGAAGGCAGCTGAAGGAGTGCTGGGTCGGCATCTGCTGCCAGCGAGACTATTTGAAAGTTTGAAGAAATGAGAAAAACTCCAAGTTGAATTTGCCCGAATAAGCAATTGATGCTTTGGAGTATAATTATCAGGGAGAAGGAAGAAAAAAAAAAAAAGGAAGTGGGGGGAAAAAAATCAACACATTGTTTAGCATATGTTATGTTAATGGCAGGTTAGGATGGCCCACTGTGCATAATTTAGCCAAACAATTGATACCAAATTTTAATATATATATATGATTACTGCTACAGAAACGAAGCGCCAAGACAAAACACAGGAGAGCTCATAATAGACACCCGTGAACTCTGAAGCCCTAATTACATCACGGGGGAGGGTAAACAGTTGCTGCTGAACCAAGCAGAAAACAGGGGTAATTTGTAAACAGGTAGAACGCCGTCCAGGTGCACAGCATGTGTGTGGGGCGGCAGGGCGGGAGGCTCTGGGCTTCCATCTGGGTTTATCAGGGATGGCAAGGTTCATGACCATCTTCCTCAGCTAAAAACACAGCCCCCAAGCTCCCCCACAGGTCAGCTCCTGACTGGCCTGCCCTCCAGTTCAAAAATAGAAAGCTAAAGACAAGCATTTGTCAAGGGGGCTTCTTCGTGCCCTATGGAATAAAATATGGTCTTCCTTGTCTAGGATCTGAAACTCATTACTTAGTGTCTTTGCCAAGTACCCTTGAAGAGTTGTATCTTTTTAGAGGGTGGAAGGAGGTGGGTCGTAGGCTACTCAGGCCACAGGACTGAGACTTACAGGAGACTCTAGAGTTCAGATCTTAAACAATAGAAAATATGTTGGGCTGTCTTATCTGTGAGTCCTTGGAAGTGTTGAAGACTGTGGATTGTATGACTGTTCGAGATCAATCCAGTCATAGAACAGTGTGTGGCTTTGAGTCAACGAGTTACCCGGTTTCTATTTTGATCCTGGTAGGCAGCATTGCAAGGCCAGTGACATCACGGCCATCTTGTTAGACGGTCCTTGGAGTACAAATAAACTTGAGTGAGGACCTACAATGCAGCTGTCCTGGGATATGACATTCCATCTACGTCCACAAAACAGAGGCAAGGGGAAAGGCTTGAGAAAAAGGCACCAAGCCTCATATCTCCTTTCCAACATGCTTCCTTCTCTACCTTCTAGACACAGACCCTCATGGGAGTTCCAAGATTTCTGTCCATCTCAGGACTTCAGAAGAGGACCTGGATTGGTAGTAGGGTCTTCACAGATGTGTAATTAAGTTAAGAATTCAACAGAACCTGCCATCCTCATGAGAGCCAGGAGCAATGATGCACACCTATAATCAAAGCTCTTTGGAGGCTGAGGAAGAAGAATTGCAAGTTTAAGGCTAGCTCAAACTAATACCATGAAACCCTTATCCCCAAACAACAACGAAAACCATCAACAATAACAAAATAATAAGTAATAATAATAAACAGAAACACAGGGAAATCAGGCTGCATGATAAAAGAGGTACAGCTTGAGATGATGGTTCCACAAGCCAAGGGGTCCCCAGGACTTCCAGTCACCACCAGAACCTAGGATGTGGTAAGGGAAAGGCACCTTTCCCTTGTTCACAGGTTATGGCCATTCCACTATCTTGATTTTGGACTTCTGGCCTCCATGTCTGTAGGGGGGAATTTCCTGTTGTGAAATCTACCCAATGAAACTTTGACAAGTCAGTCATTGGAAGCTATCTACTACATTTAGATGCTCTGAGGGGAGCTTGCACCTCAGCTACCTCTTGATTTGACGGTTGCAGAAGCTGAGATGCACACAGAGGTTAGATGCTGTAGGAAGATAAGGTCAGAGGTGAGGGCCGAGCCACACCTCACATCCCCAGCTCTCCAACGGTGGACACCTTCAACAGCATCAGAGTTCCTTTTGCAGAGAACATTCACACTTGTGAGCTATGTCATTACCAAATATAAGAATGACAGGGGAGAAGCATGTTCTCTTTCTGGGACATCACATCTTTGTCTTGGGAAACATTACTTGGAGATGACATTACTTGGCAGAGCCAGGTGGATACTGCAGCTTTGGTTAAGGGTCTTGAGAAAGGGGGTGTGGGCTGGGTTATCTCAGTAGACTGAGTAGACTGAACACAGGGTCTTTATAAAGGGACAGAAGAGACCTGGGAAGACAGCTTATTGGGTAAAGTGCTTTGCTTTGCAAGCACGAGCTCCTGAGTCTAATGCTCAGAAGAAAGGTCAGACAAGCTGGGCATGGAGGAGTTTGCTTGTAATGTCTGCTCTCAGAAGGCACGTGTAGGGAGACTCCTGGGGTATGTGAGGGAGTTAGCCTAACCTATTCCATGAGTTCCAGGCTGGTAAAAGACCCTGTCTCAAAAGAACCTACTCGGTAAACGGTGCTGGAGGAAAGACAGCCAAGAATGTTCTCTAGCCTCTACAAGTACATGCATACATGTAAACATATATGTACATGCATACATGTACACACACACACACACAAACACAAATAGGACAGAAGGCAGGTCAAAGTTAAAGCTTGCGAGATGACAGGCTAGAGAAGAGAAAGAGGAAGAGGATGAGGAAGAAGAAGAAGAGGAGGATATACGAGCCCATGATGAGGCTGGGATGATGTGTGTGGCTCCTACAAGGAGGGGCCACATACAAAGGGATGTCACAACCCTCTAGAATCTGTAAAAAATAAGGAATGGACTTTGATCTAGATGTTACGATTGGATGACATGTTGATTTTAGGACGTGAATCAATTCTAGATGTGATGAACTACATCTAGAATTTAGGAGGTGGAGGGCAGGATGATAGAAAGTTTGAAGCCAGCACAGGCTACCGGAGTGAGACTTTACCTCAGCAAAACAAGGTACCAAAAGCCTTCTAAAAACAAAACAAAACTACAGGTAGAGAGACACAACAAAACTGGATTCTTGACTGTAAAGACATACATTTGAATTATTAATTCATGCCACTAAATTTGTGGTGGATTATTGCCACAGTGATAGAAAGTGGATGCAGATGGTACCCCCAAGACAGAGCCGAAGATAAGATGCAGAGATACGAATGGCCAAACACATTACTAAGTTTGTTGCAAGGTTGGGGGCTGGTAGAAAAGATAAGCCATTATATCTGGGTCACTGGAACATCTGAGGGACAGAGGACACACAGGATGTGTGTCTATGATGGGAGAGCCCAGGCATACTTCAAGCTGCAAGCTGCACATCTGGCTGACCCTAGGCAATGGCAGTGAGCTCTGGACAGCTTCTCATTAGGCCAAACATACAGTGGGCATCACTGAATCTCAGGCTTTGTATTCCCTTCTGCTTATCCAAGCACTTGATCCCAATGCATGTTTTGGAAAGACGCGCTCTCCCTGACTATTAAATTAGAAATGGAGAAGTCATCTTGTCAGAACCAGAGATGCTCTTTTCAAGGAGCTTAGCATCTTCCAGAGCCCATGGCAATAATCTGAAAATCTCTCCACCAAGCAGTCGCTAACGATGCAATGACTCACAACTGTTATCTGATTGGTCGTCTTACCAAAAACTCTAATACAACGGGACATTTTCACATTCGGAACATCGAGGCCTTAATGAGGGTCAGTCAATTTATCAGGCCTACCTAGGCTGGTCAGAGTAGAGTGTTGGAAGCACAAAGGTGAGAACCACCACTTCCGATCCCCAGACCCAAGAGTCAGAGCAAGCAGAGTAGCCAGACTGGCAGGATTGCCAATCTCTGGATTTAATGATAGACACTGCCTCAGCATATAGGGTCTATGTCTTATGTCTATGAAGACATTTGATGGTAACCTCTGGCCACTACACTCATGCACACGCACACACACACACATCACACACACACATGAACCCATACACACATACACATGCTCACACATATACCACGTACATAGACACATGCAAAAGATGAGCAGTTACCAGAATTACAGTTAGTAAGTGTCAATCCCAGTCTCCCAAACTAATGCCACGCCCTTCAACAGAGCCCTGTTCTGCTCCCAACATCAGTTGCCTTTGGGGTCCTCTGTCTACACAGTCGTCATCCTAGGCCTTTCCATAAGCCTTCATCTTCTTTTTTTTTTTTTTTTAAACCAGAACATTTATTTTATGACTGATTGAAATCCTCAAGATGAACTGGATGCTGCAACAGCTGCCCTCTTGGGTTTAGGCGTTGTTCCCTCACGGAATCCATGTCTGAATCTGCGGTAGACAATCTTTAGGTGCCTCATCCGACCAGTCCCGGTAGTGTTTCGTCTCTTAGCCTTGGCACTCC
>LR750049.1:579593-617093 GCA_902729485.2 Mus minutoides
GATGGTTCCACAAGCCAAGGGGTCCCCAGGACTTCCAGTCACCACCAGAACCTAGGATGTGGTAAGGGAAAGGCACCTTTCCCTTGTTCACAGGTTATGGCCATTCCACTATCTTGATTTTGGACTTCTGGCCTCCATGTCTGTAGGGGGGAATTTCCTGTTGTGAAATCTACCCAATGAAACTTTGACAAGTCAGTCACTGGAAGCTATCTACTACATTTAGATGCTCTGAGGGGAGCTTGCACCTCAGCTACCTCTTGATTTGACGGTTGCAGAAGCTGAGATGCACACAGAGGTTAGATGCTGTAGGAAGATAAGGTCAGAGGTGAGGGCCGAGCCACACCTCACATCCCCAGCTCTCCAACGGTGGACACCTTCAACAGCATCAGAGTTCCTTTTGCAGAGAACATTCACACTTGTGAGCTATGTCATTACCAAATATAAGAATGACAGGGGAGAAGCATGTTCTCTTTCTGGGACATCACATCTTTGTCTTGGGAAACATTACTTGGAGATGACATTACTTGGCAGAGCCAGGTGGATACTGCAGCTTTGGTTAAGGGTCTTGAGAAAGGGGGTGTAGGCTGGGTTATCTCAGTAGACTGAGTAGACTGAACACAGGGTCTTTATAAAGGGACAGAAGAGACCTGGGAAGACAGCTTATTGGGTAAAGTGCTTTGCTTTGCAAGCACGAGCTCCTGAGTCTAATGCTCAGAAGAAAGGTCAAACAAGCTGGGCATGGAGGAGTTTGCTTGTAATGTCTGCTCTCAGAAGGCACGTGTAGGGAGACTCCTGGGGTATGTGAGGGAGTTAGCCTAACCTATTCCATGAGTTCCAGGCTGGTAAAAGACCCTGTCTCAAAAGAACCTACTCGGTAAACGGTGCTGGAGGAAAGACAGCCAAGAATGTTCTCTAGCCTCTACAAGTACATGCATACATGTAAACATATATGTACATGCATACATGTACACACACACACACACAAACACAAATAGGACAGAAGGCAGGTCAAAGTTAAAGCTTGCGAGATGACAGGCTAGAGAAGAGAAAGAGGAAGAGGATGAGGAAGAAGAAGAAGAAGAGGAGGATATATGAGCCCATGATGAGGCTGGGATGATGTGTGTGGCTCCTACAAGGAGGGGCCACATACAAAGGGATGTCACAACCCTCTAGAATCTGTAAAAAATAAGGAATGGACTTTGATCTAGATGTTACGATTGGATGACATGTTGATTTTAGGACGTGAATCAATTCTAGATGTGATGAACTACATCTAGAATTTAGGAGGTGGAGGGCAGGATGATAGAAAGTTTGAAGCCAGCACAGGCTACCGGAGTGAGACTTTACCTCAGCAAAACAAGGTACCAAAAGCCTTCTAAAAACAAAACAAAACTACAGGTAGAGAGACACAACAAAACTGGATTCTTGACTGTAAAGACATACATTTGAATTATTAATTCATGCCACTAAATTTGTGGTGGATTATTGCCACAGTGATAGAAAGTGGATGCAGATGGTACCCCCAAGACAGAGCCGAAGATAAGATGCAGAGATACGAATGGCCAAACACATTACTAAGTTTGTTGAAAGGTTGGGGGCTGGTAGAAAAGATAAGCCATTATATCTGGGTCACTGGAACATCTGAGGGACAGAGGACACACAGGATGTGTGTCTATGATGGGAGAGCCCAGGCATACTTCAAGCTGCAAGCTGCACATCTGGCTGACCCTAGGCAATGGCAGTGAGCTCTGGACAGCTTCTCATTAGGCCAAACATACAGTGGGCATCACTGAATCTCAGGCTTTGTATTCCCTTCTGCTTATCCAAGCACTTGATCCCAATGCATGTTTTGGAAAGACGCGCTCTCCCTGACTATTAAATTAGAAATGGAGAAGTCATCTTGTCAGAACCAGAGATGCTCTTTTCAAGGAGCTTAGCATCTTCCAGAGCCCATGGCAATAATCTGAAAATCTCTCCACCAAGCAGTCGCTAACGATGCAATGACTCACAACTGTTATCTGATTGGTCGTCTTACCAAAAACTCTAATACAACGGGGCATTTTCACGTTCGGAACATCGAGGCCTTAATGAGGGTCAGTCAATTTTTCAGGCCTACCTAGGCTGGTCAGAGTAGAGTGTTGGAAGCACAAAGGTGAGAACCATCACTTCCGATCCCCAGACCCAAGAGTCAGAGCAAGCAGAGTAGCCAGACTGGCAGGATTGCCAATCTCTGGATTTAATGATAGACACTGCCTCAGCATATAGGGTCTATGTCTTATGTCTATGAAGACATTTGATGGTAACCTCTGGCCACTACACCCATGCACACGCACACACATCACACACACACATGAGCCCATACACACATACACATGCTCACACATATACCATGTACATAGACACATGCAAAAGAAGAGCAGTTACCAGAATTACAGTTAGTAAGTGTCAATCCCAGTCTCCCAAACTAATGCCACGCCCTTCCACAGAGCCCTGTTCTGCTCCCAACATCAGTTGCCTTTGGGGTCCTCTGTCTACACAGTCGTCACCCTAGGCCTTTCCATAAGCCTTCATCTTCTTTAAACAATAAAAGATGAGTCCAGAACATGCCTAAACAGAATGGACCTTTGCATCTTCCATTCTTGGTATCCGGTCCCCTTCTTTTGTTTATAATATCCCAAAGCCCCTTGGGGGTTCCCCCTGGCTGTGACTTTCTGGCAACGAGGTTGTTTAGCTGCTAAAGTTACTTCCTGGTGCTAGGGAGGACCACATAGCTGAGGCCTCCCTGATGAGAGTTTCACAGCCTCTGGCTCACGATGTTGGTCCACAGTGAAAGGCAGCCAGAGTGGCGTAAGAAGAAGCCATGGTGGTGGTCCTGCCCTTTGGTAGTACTGAGGGGTGTTCAGGGATACTTTGTTTCTAGAGTTCTAGCTATACACCCTTTCTCATCTTTCCTAGCATGAACCAGCACAGAAATAGATGAAACTGAGAAAAGAGATAAGTAAATCCTATGGTACCATTTATGAACCTGGATCCCAACGGGCCTAAAATCAGGCCCACCTGAATACCAGTAGGATCCTGATCCAAAGTTTTTTTGTTTTTTGCTTTTGTTTATAGTTTATGTTTGTTTGTTCATTAGGGGTAGTGGTGGTAGGGGCTTTCTTTAAATCCATTTAAATCTCATCTTTGGTTTGGATCTTGTGTCAGACTACATTGAAAAAAAAAAAAGACATCCTCTCTAGAAGAAAGCTTTATATACACCGAACACCTGTAAAAATGTCCTATTCCTGGCACAGTGCCATTATTTCTATTTATCTCATAGTTTTCATCTGTGAAGTTCCTTGTGAGGTTTCCTGACACCCTCACAGGAAACAAGTTACACACGCAGAGTATTGTTTTCATTTTCTTCTAAACTGACACTGCCACTCAAAGCTACACCTCTCTCATATCCAGACACCAGCCGTTGCAGTCAGAGCCTCTCACCTGCCCACGTGTCCAGGAAGCCTGTGCCACAGAGGAAATGGCCCGGCCAAGGTACGATGGGAACTCATCGCGACTATAGAACCTGTCCCGTGATGTCACTGTGTAGGAAGCTTCAGGGAGAGAAACTCAGTTGTCAGGCAAGAGAGACAAGAAATGAGGGACTCTATGGGAGTTTTCTCAAAGTAGAATTTTGATGCATAATTATTCAAAAATCTAATGACACATGACTAGAACCATTAAAATGTTATTTATTTTTAGTTATATTTCTACTTTTTCCTTTTTCTATTTCCTCTTTCTTCCTCATTTTGGTAACTCTTAGGGTTCCGTTGTATGTTAGATAAAAGTACCTTTGAGAAATTCAGATTAAGAAGAAAAAAGTATATGGGTGTGCCTCCCTTCCCACTCTGAAATGGTTCTTGCAAACCCTTCTGCCCGGTGGAATGGTGTGCATATGATTAGCTGCACACAGGCCCACGGCTTGCATGAGCAGTTAATTTGCTCCACATTTCTAGGCTGCATTATAACCCTAATGATCACTAATAATAGACAGACCCACATTTTATTGAGTAAGTAATTTGAGACATTATGATTTTTATCATGCGAATAGGATTGACCAATTTACATTGGGCCCAGGGAGATAAATAACCAGGGATCAATCTCTGCAGCGGCGGTCTCTGTCTCTTGGCAAACTGATAAGCATTGATCAGGAAGGTGGACAGTGTACTGCTAGGCAGTAAAGCCAATGAGCTGCTGTGTTCCACCCAGAGATCGGCCAGAGAGCCTGTGTCCACCTGTAACATGATGCCAAAGGCAATGCAAGGGGAGGGGGGGCGAGCTTCATTTGGGGGGAGAGGGTGGGCTTTGTGCTCATGGGACACAGACTCTCAAGCCAGTCCTGTCTCTCCTTTGCTACCTGTGTATTACCTTTCATCTGGGAACACACCAGGAGGCAGGGAAGGGGCTGGCAAGATGGTTCAGGGTGTAAAGGCATTTGTCGAACATGAGTTTTATCCCCAGAGCTCCCAGAAAGGTGCAAGGAGAAAATTGATTCCAGAAAGTTGTTCTTTGGACTCCATGCATGCAGTATGTTATGTGCATGTCCCGACATAATTCACACACATGTTGGTTTGTTTTTTGCTTTTTTGTTTTTTTCTTTTTAAGAGCTTTTTAAAAGAGAGGCAGGTAGAAGAAGTCTGGGTGTGGTTTATTCAAGAGAATAGGCTCCTTCCCCCAAAGTCTGTAATCATAAAAGCCGGGATGGAAGGGGTTCATGCAACGCATCTACTCTGCAGAAAGAACGGAGCAGAAGGGGGTTCCCTTTACTGCCATAGAGGAAGCCACTAAGATCCTTGTGGCTGGGGTGACAGTGATGGGGCCTCCGGGTTCTCTGAACTCACACACCAGGGAGTGGAGGAGAAGCGGGGCTCGGAAGCACTTTACTTAACACTTCTAGAAAGATCTGCCTCAGTTGCACCTAGAAACCAGAGCAAGATTGTTTTAAAAGCTCAAGTGCTTTGAAGGTGGAAATAGGAGGATTGAGGTGGGCATGGAGAGATGGGTCGTTGGTGGAGAGCACTGTGCAGATCTTGCAGAGGACCTGCCTTTCATTCCCAACACCGTGTCAGGTGACTCAGGACCGCCTGTGGGCTGCAGCTCTGGAGGACTGACGCTCTTCTGGCCTATGCAGGGGCCTCATGCAGCACACAGACACATACATGCACATACATGAAAACAAATCTTTTTTATTAAGAGAGAGACGGGGTGTAAAGTCATTCTAAGTTCAAATACAGAGTTTGAGGCCACCCTGGTACACTGAGACCTGTGTCAAAAAAACAAAACAAACAAACAAAGCAAGCCAAATAAACAAACGAACAGAAATCGCAACAAAGTTTTTTCCCTGTTTGAAGAAGTTACTTGTTAGAAGCAAAAGTCATATTTGGGGGGATAAAAGTTGTTATTCTGTGCCTCAGAGACTAACCTGTCAGCAACTATCTAGCTTTTTTTCCAATGCATGTCTAGGCCATGTAAGTCCATAGTTTAGTCATTTGTTTATAATTAGAATCATAAAGGTTTTCTCTCTTACTGTTTTTATTTAACCTAATACTACCTCAGGAATATTTTTTTTCCTTTCTCATATCATCTGTTTTCCTACTTCCAGATGTTTTATTATGACTCTTACCTTAAGGAGATGCCTTACTGAGGGGGAATGTTTAAAATGTGTTTAAAAATGGTTTCTTTTATTATTTTAATTCTTTATCTGTTGCTCTGTTGGCTTTTCAGACCAGATCTCATGTAACCCTGCCTCCACCTCCCAAATGCTGCAACTTACATGTATGTCCCACTGTGCCTAGTTTATGTCATACTGAGGAGGTGACCTGGGGCTCCCTTCCTGCTTGACAGGCAAGCGCTCTCCTGGGTGATCTGTATCCCCAGCCCCTTGGCTTGGTTTTTTTTTGAGGTGGCTTTGCTGTCTAGGCTGACCTCAACCTTGTCCCAGTCTGCCTAGGGCCTCCAAAGCACTAGGGTTACAGATGTGTGCCATGGTGTCTGACAGAATGCAAACAAGGTGCTAAGTGACATTGGAAAAGCAGCAACAACAACAAAAAGATACAAGGTACCATTACACTAAGGGTGTGTGGCCCCCACCTGCCCAGGTGCACAGGGGCACGCAGAGCCGCCCTGGGAGTTAGAAGCTGCCCACTGCCAGTCACTCATTGGAGTGTATTGTTGAAGAGAGAAGCTAGGAGCATGCTGGAGAGGGCTCTTCAAAAGGGAACTGGCAGGCAGTCCCAGCAGCCTGCTTGCCATCAGGAGTTAATTAGCCTTTGCCCGCTGAGGAGGGGAGGAGCTTTCCTTGGATGGAGGCTCCAGCCTTTAGCAGCAGCTGCTATTGCTGTTGGCACAATCCACAGCCCTGTCCCCCCTACCCCCACCCCACCCCTCTCCCCTGCAAGGAGACCAACCGGCCTTGGGGATGAAAAAAAAAAAAAACATTTTTAGATGACCTTGAAGGAGAGAGGACAGCTCAGCCTGACTAGAAATGTCAACAGAATCCATCTTTTCCAAACTAACGTTTGCCTCTCCTGGGACTGGAGAACCTACTGAATAACCAACCCTTCAGCAAAAAGGTAAGGTATCCAGGGAACCAGAGGATTCTACAGCATGTCTCTTTTGCTTCAGCTCCTGGGAGGTAGCAGAAGGCTATGGACCTTGAAAACATCTAGATTTACATCCAGACTCTGTTACTTATCAGCAGTGTGACCGTTGGCTGGCGACACTTGTAGTGTCCCAGTCTTTTCCACCAACATGCCTTCAACCAGATCGACCATCCTATAAGGAAACCCTTGTCCAAGCTCAGCACAGATATATACATCTGTGATCCCAGCCTTTGGTAGACCGAGACAGGAAGGTCTGTATGTGTTTATTAGTATGTAGCCCAGACTAGGCTTGAGATGAGCACCTAAGGCAGGACCTACGAGGAATAAGACACTTATTCTCATGTCCTATTTGTACAGCTGAGGAGACATGACAGCGAAACCACTTATCCCTCACAGGGAAGGAACCTTTGGCACCTCCACTGAATCTGATCCTCATTCCTGTGTCTAAAGATCACCTGACACGACTTTACTGCACATTTCAAGGTTATTTCTTCTTACACAGAATAATTCCAGAGTCTTAAGGGAAAATATTTAGCAATGATCATCTTATCTTCTAATCCTTCGTCCACTACAGACATTGCTAATCAACTCCACCATTCTTCAATCAGGTGCAGGCACTGTGTCAAGGGTCTTCCTAAAACACAGTTCTAGGGCATCACCCGGATGCTCTCAAAGAGGGAATGACCAAGGCACACCATTGTATCCTGTCCCTATAATACCAAAGGCTCCAATAATTCATGTCTATAGGCTCTGCTCAGAGAAGGCTGGACCAAAGAAAGTCTTGTCAAGAGCCTAGCACATCATTAAAGATGCAAAAAAACACCCCAGACATTTATAAGGCGCTCAGCTGGCAATAACTCTATGGGGGCAAGGCTGGGGATTAAACTGGAGAGCTGAATGTGAAGGACACAGAATGATGATCTGTGCATTCTTCTGCAAGAAGAGGTGCTGTGTGATGAGTATGAGCTGGGGACAGTATGGTGGGGAGGCCAAGGGATGTGGTGGTTGGGGGGAAACCACACAGAGAGGGAAACATGGGCCAATGAGACACACACAGAACTGTTGTGATCTCTATCTGGGGAGACAAACAAGTGTCTTTTCACCCCGGATAGGGTATCGACAACAGACCAAAGAAATTTCCCCAAGTCTAGCATGGTGGATCAAAGCGTTTCAGTGGGGTTATTTATAGGAGCAGGGTGAGGTTTACTTAGAGTATCATGTACAACTCACAAGTGGCTACACAACTATAGAAAATGTCTCGGTCCTTCCCAGTAATTCTTCACTGCCTACATGTTCTCAGAGAGGGAAGTGGCCTTGTGAGCCACTTCTTCGTAACAAAGGCTGTCTACAGATTGTAACCGATAGCCTGGAGTTCGTGGGTCACACTCTAATGGGATTGATCTTATGTTGGTCTCTTAGGACAACCACACCTGGAGGTCAAGGGTGCAATGGCCATCCCATGCCCAGCGGGATAGCCGTCTACAACAACAGCCCCAAGGATGTGGCAGAGGAGACGTAGAGAGGATGAGAAGATGAGGAGAAGAACCTGCACCATCCTCAAGGCTAGAGAGCAGAAGCCTCCCAGCACTAGCTGGGCCAGGAGGTCAGCAGAGAGGATATAGGGTCTTAATGCAAGCGTCAAGCCAAAGGATGCTGGCGGAGATGTATACTTGGTTTTCAAGGCCACTGGGACAGAGCAGAGAAGTTTCTGGGAAGCTGTGACTTCCCATATTCCTTGACTCTAATCACAAGGCATTAAAAGAACAGCCAACACATATCCTTTACTTATGCCTAAGGCACAGACTAGAAGCTTTGTTTCCAGGCTATACTCCAGCTTGCCTGTCTTGTCCAGCTTCGATGGCATCAAGCTGTCACTGATCTAGAAAGTTTCATTGTGGCCTCTAGGTGGTATGTCCTGGGAGTTTCATTATACACATGTGGGAGTTGAGATGGGAACAGGATGGTGGGCTTACGTGTGTGCTTCTTTTAAATATTTATTCTCTTTTATAAAGTTATTTTTATTGGGCTGGAGAGATGGCTCAGTGGTTAAAGAGCACTTGCTGCTGTTGCAAAAGCCCTCCATTAACTTCATCAGAAACCATGGTGGGCTGGTTACAGCTGCCTGTAACACCAGCTCCAGCGGAGCTGACATCTCTGTCAGAGCTCTCTGAGGGCACCTCACTCATGTGCACATGGACACAAAAACATCATTTTTTAACAAAATAACATTCGCTCGTGCATGTGCGTGCATGAGAGAGAGAGAGAGAGAGAGAGAGAGAGAGAGAGAGAGAGAAAGCATACAAATCCATAGAGAATATGTGGAAGTCAGAGGTCAACCTATGGAGGTGGTTCTGTCCTTTTAGCATGAATGTCCTGGGGACTGAATCTGGGGGCTCTTTGGAAAGCACCTGTACCCACCCAATCATTTTGCTGGCCTTGGTGTTTTAATCTTTGCTTCATTTTCCTGAATATTAGAGTAAAATACTTCATGCAGAGAATGTAAGTTCAAATAGCCCACAGTGGAGTGGCTCGCTGGTGAATTACAAGAGAATAAATCATGCCCCTCGTGATTGTAGATTTGCCTTTCTTTATCTTTAAACAATCTCACTAGAAGACCATTCAAGTTCTGTTATGTTCTATTTTTAAATAATACTTTTAAAAGCCACCCTGAGTCCAATAGACTGCTAAGAAGAATGGATGGTGACATTTAGGGTTACAATGAATAATCCTCTCTTGTCATATGTAACATTGTGGTCAGCAGGTGTCATGAGCTGCAGGGAGGTTCTTAGTGGAGAAGTGTTTTCATTTTTAAAGAATTGTCTTTCCCAAACCAAAGCAGGTATGTCTAGAGAGAAGGCTCTGTGAGAAATATGCTTGTTTGTGAATGGAAGGTCTACGGTTGGGTTCCCTACAAGTCACATGAAAACCAGGCAAGAACGGCCACTACTCATAAGCCCAGCGCTGGAGAGGCAAAGACTGGGGAATTCCAGGGCAGATCTAGGACTTGCTGGTAACATCCAGGTTCAACCAGAGACTTTGCCTCAATAAATGTAACAGATAACTCCGAGAGAAGATCCCTACCATTAACTTTGGGCCTCTATACAAACATGCATGTGTACCCACATATATGTGCATCCATGCACCTGAGAACACAGGCACACACCACACACTCACATATGCAGAAATAGGAGGAAGGGGAATAAGAGGAGGAGGAGGAGGAGCAGGAGGAAGAGGAGGAGGAAGAGAAAGAGGAGGAGGAAGAAGAGGAGGAGGAGGAAAAGAAAACAGAGGTCATTGTCACAAAAGCATCTAAGATATTTGATTTTGAAAATGAACACCACCTTTGGGTCTATGACCACAGACTTTTTCATCCATGCCCACATTCCCGAAATAATGGCTCTGGCACTTATTATATATATAAACAAACACCTAGTCCAATAGCTTTGGCTTGTTTCCACTAGCTCATACCTCAGTTACCCTGTTTAAACTACTCTAAGTCATGCCACGTGGCTAGTTACCTCTCCTTCAGTATCGTGTGACCATCTTCCTCAGAGTTCAAGGCAAACCCATTTGCACTTAACTATCTTAGAAACCCTCTCTCTGTGCAGGAACTCCCACCTCCCTCTATCCTGCCTAAGCTAATAGGCCAGCAGCATTTTATTGAAGGTGATGCTTCCATATAATGCATAAGAGATTCTCTCTATAGGGTCAATCTGGGAAAGAGCCACCAGGCCATGTAGTGACAATTTTGAACTTTTGGTTTCTTTTTAAAAGAACACGGTAATATCATGAGACTAAAGTTTCATTTCATTCCCAGGTGTGAGGTATGGGGCTGCTTCTGATTGTCCACAGCGGCTGCTTTGCCTCCTGTTCTAGCCGGGGCGTGATTTTGGCAGATAGTTTCTGCTATTGTATATAATGTTTGGAATTCTTGGGATTTTTCAGAAGGTATATAAATGCTAAGGCCCCCAGGGGCAGCGTAGATTGTTGGCTGCTGGTTGGTTGCTGTCGGTCACATTTTGTTAAGTAGTCATGCACAAAGAAGAAAGAAGAAGAAGAAATCAGATATTCTGAGGGCAAAGAACAAACTTGCTCCAAGGAACTTGACAGCCCTAACAGCAGGAAGGAGTCTAACGATAATATGGCACCCTTTCCTTTCTATCCTTTTTGTTTTTCTGCTATCTAGTGTTAGGAGGTAGAAAGGGTGGAAGACAGAAGGACCCACAAAGTAGCTACGAGGTGGGAGGGGCTTTGGTGTTATATTCTCATAGGAACTTGATTTTGTAAACCTGGCTGGTTCCCAGCCTCTCTGGAGGTCAATGGTAGCCTAGGAAACTGAGGACACTAGTCTTGGACTTTCTGGGTGAAATCAGGGGGCAGGACCCTACATTTGGCGGTACATCTCAATAGAGCCTAAAGAACACATAGCTACTTAAAGCTGAGGGCATCACACACAGCCAGGAGGCGCCTACCCAGCTACATTCTGATGGTTTGTTTGCAATTCCATTATTTGGGTTATCTTGTAAAGACATACTGAATGCCCAAATAGATGTCAGGACAATTATTATCATTCTTAATAACAGGGCTTTCCATTTCCTGAGAGTGCCTCTCTGGGACCGATGTTTTACATTGGGTATGAGGCTTTTTAGGACAATTAATGTTTAAAATAGCCTCCTCCTACAGCATGGGAAAATGTTGTAGGTGGAGAATCAGCAAACATTAATATAAAAAAAATGTCAGGAGCACACCATAAAAGGCTTGGCTTAAAGGTCCCTGGCCCATCACTAGTCAGGTAAAAGTGTGTGGCCTCAGCTGTGAGTCTAGGCATTCTGCTATGTTTAGCTTCTCCAAGACTGAACCAAAGATCCCTGTGGGGTTCACTGGCACAGTCATTCACCTGCCTGGGAACTGGGCCCTGCCACGTCTGGACCTGAGTGGGATGGACAGCCCAAATCTGGGAAATTTTTATGTGCAATGAAGATCTGTGAGGTGGATGGACCCCAAATGCCCATGCTAAGCAAAAGAACAGGTACTTTGTGATTACACCTGCAAGAGAAAAGGAAGGATGACGGTGGCCAGAGCTACAGCGAGGGGAACTGGGAGTCGGAATACGTTGGGCAGTGAGTTTTGATTTTGCGTGAAAACCATTCTTGCAATGAAGAAGTACTCCAAGCCACTGAACCAGACAATCGAAAGTGGTTAAAACATCAAAAGTGAGGAAAGCCATGTTAGGAAGTAGAACATAGGAAATCCCTGTGTTTCCCACTAAATTTTGTTAAGTCTTGAAAACTACCATAAGACATCATCTAATTTTTAAAAACTAGAAGAAAATATATCATTAATTTCATAATTTTTATTTAAAAACGTGGAATGACTAATTTTTAATATATTTTCATTTATTCTTTGAGAATATCATAAATTTATATTATGCATATTTAATTTTTTGAGATAGTGTCTCATGTAGCCCAAGCTGTCCTTGAACTTTTTTTGTAGCAGAGGATGACCTTGAACTCTTCATCCTTCTGCCTCTAACTCCCTTGGAGTGGTATTACTGATGTACAACACGAATCTTGGGTCCTAAGGAAGTAGACATGGAGACCAGGCTTTTGTGAGAGTGAGTTCAGCAAGCGTTCTAGCCGCTGAGCTCTGTGCCCCAATCTGAGTCGTAAGAGTTTTTAAAGGAAGGAAGGGAAACGGAGAGGGAGAGGAAACCAAAGAATGGAAGGAAGAATGGGAGGAAAGAACAGAGGGGAGAAGGGAGGCATGGGGAGTGTCACTGGGCTTAGAACTCACATCTCTAATGGGGCTGTAACAAAGCTGCCTACTTTCCTTCGGCTCCTGGTGATTGGTTTATCTCACTCTTAAGAAGGTTATCAGCATGCATCCACAGGACTAAGCAGCCCCCATCTCCAGTCCAGAGGAAGATATACATCTCTCTCAATGCAAGAAGAGTGGAAGTGGATAAAGGGCCTGGGGTCCTAGCTCCATAGTCAGGGGGAGAAGTTCCATCAGTGTCAGGTTAGAGAGGGACAAAGAATATCCAGCCAGTACCACACAGCATCTGCCAAGGAATCTCCACTGCCCAGTACCACGCAGCATCCTCAAAGAGTCAACCACACACCCACCACACAGTACCCGGGGCAAGGAGGCATGCTTAAGCTGCCAGTGCACCCAAGGAAACTGCTCAGGCTTCTGCTGAACCGTATAGAAGTTCCTGGCCTTTGAAAGCCACCCTACTGTGTATAATTTCCCTGCAGGGTACTGCCTGTAAATCTGATTGGCAGAATGTTTGAATGTGACAATGAACACCTGGACGGTGAAGAGGCACTGGCATGGGTCTGAAGAGACAGCTCATTCAAGAAAGCACTTGCCTTGTAATCGTGAGGAGCTCACATGTCTTTCTTTCTTTCTTTCTTTCTTTCTTTCTTTCTTTCTTTCTTTCTTTCTTTCTTTCTTTCTTTCCATCCACCCATCCATCACCTATCTCATCTATCTGTCTGCCTGTTTGTCTGTCTATCTATCTATAGATACAGATATTGTTATCTATATAAAAGCAGGTATGTTGTTATATTCTTGTAATCCCGGCACTAAAGAAATGGAGACAACCATACAACCATATCCCTGGAGCTTGTTGGACCAGTCAGTGTTTTTCTCTTTTCTTTTTTCTCTTTCTTTCTTTCTCTCTTTCTTTCTTTCTTTCTTTCTTTCTTTCTTTCTTTCTTTCTTTCTTTCTTTCTTTCTTTCTTTCTTTCTTTCTTTCTGTGAGTTCAAAAGCAGTAAGAGTCCTTGTCTCAAAAGTGGATAGAACCTGAGGAATGACAGCTGAAGGTGACCTCTGGCCTCTATTGGCATGTGTGAACAAATGAAAGTGCGACTCCCCTAACAAATGTGTGCGTGTGCACACTCACAACACACAGGTTACACTACACACATTATATCACACACATACTATAACACACACAGAGAAAGAGAGAGAAAGGCAGGGAGGGGAAGGGGGAGAGGGGAGGGGGAGAGAGTGGGAAAGAAAGAGGGAGAGGGAGAGGGAGATGGAGGAAGGGAGGGAGGGAGGGAGGAAGGGGGAGAGGGAGGGGAGAGGGAGGGGGGAGGAAGAGGGAGAGGGAGAGAAAGGGAGGGAGGGGGAGGGAGAGGGGGAGATGTTTATCTAGACTCTGAATAAACCAAACTTACAAGGAGAAGGTGTGGCAATGATTTAATAGCTGCCTGTAGCACACTGCCCCTCTCGGCCCAGCCACAGCTCCTTTGGGAATACAGTGATGGCATCTGTCTGACTGCCCTCCCAGAGATCTACTCTAGACTCTGATGATAGAAGAAAAACTCCACTGAAGAAGTCACAAAGTAATTATTAAAAATAAGGACAGAATCATAGGATTTTCCTAAGTAATACAGACTCATTACCATGCCCTGGCAGACATGCATTTTTAAACAATGGTTATAATAACAGAAAATTAGACCTCATTACTTATTCATAAAGTTCTGGTTACACTGTGCTCCATTTGTAAGCGTTTACTTTTATAAATAGCATCTTTGGGGCAGACACTGCTCTCTGGCCACTGGATGTCAGAAACCATTTTCTGGCTGTTCTGGTCCACTGCCGTTGCTGACCCTCTATCAGGACCACGGGGACATCTGAAGATGTAGGGGCTTGGCCCTTCTCAGTCACGAAGACAGGTGCCTGTATGTCGTTATACTGCTTTTTGGATTTTCGATTTGATTTAAAGCACTGTTGAAATTTGAAGACAGCAAACAATGTTTGATGGATCTACAACCTTTACACTAAAGAGAGAGACACAAGACCAATAAATCTGCAGAGGAATTAATAATTGAGATACCTAGAAGCTCTGAAAGTATTAAATATGTAAAATCTTGTTGAAAACCATAATTAAGTACATCAGTGCCTAAAGCTTAAAGAAAAAGCAAGTTTCCATTAAAGTTATAAATGTCTTCTCTTTCTCCTTCCCTTCCCTCCTTTCTGTTTTTCTCTTTCTTTCTTTCTTTCTTTCTTTCTTTCTTTCTTTCTTTCTTTCTTTCCTTTCTTTCCCCCCCCCCTTCTCAAAACAGGATGTCATGGAGCCCAGGCTGGCCTTGAACTTGCTAAGTAGTCAAGGGTAACACTGTACTTCTGACCCCCTTTCATCTATCTTCCAAATGCTGGGATTACAGGCATGCACCACCATGCCAGGTTTTACAGAAGACAGAACCCGGGACTTTGTGTATGTCAGACAGGAATTCTACCAACTGAGCTACATCTCCAACCCAGAAATACTAGTTTTATGAATACACAAGTGATGCTGAAAAATATATAATTCAGCATATTGGTTTTTTTAAAATGTTAAGTTGATTAAAACATAAAATGTTTGGTGAGCTGAAGAGGAAAGGGGAGAGAGAGACAGGGGAAAATGGGCCTGTAGCTTGCAGCCTGTATTTTCCCATGAGTCTTCAGCAGTCCCCAAACACTGTGGACAAGTGTTTAACATTCTACTCTGTATAACTGTGGCCTGGATATGGTTACTACAGTTTGAACATGTCTAAAGAGATCACCAATAGGTCTGTTCACTCACTGGGGCATGTTCTATTTACTGCTCACCGTGCCAATATTGAGGACAAAAGAAACCTAGGGCAAAGTCATGTTCAACCTACGGAGATGCTATCTCCGCGAAGCCCTAAGATGTCCTGCTTTTTCTGCTCTGTTTTCGGGGGTCTTCAGAAGACTTGAGACGACCACAGAAACCATTCTGAGAAAAGCCGCATCTCCCCCATCAAAGTGTGAGTCATCGCTCCCCTCTGGGAAGCAGCGGTGAGCTAAATGTCTTCAAGGCACTGTTGCTCCTAAAAGCCCACCTTGAGCCCAGCACCAAGTCCATGTGGCTCAAAAAGGAAAAGATTTGTGGATCAAAGGTCCACATAAGAAGCTGAGGTGAGAATTGGATAGTTCCCAAGGTCCAGGGTAGGCAGGGATCCCCCGGAAGACCACAAACAGAGGTCATCTCTTGCTATGCACTAATGCAGTGATTGGTTACATTACGGATAGACAGCGTGTGCATGGCTGGATGCTGGGAGACCCAGGGTGGAGGACTGAAAAAATGACTCCCTTGCCTGCCACTTAGCATAAATAACAAAGTTAAATACTATGGAAGACTTCGGTTTGGAGTGCATGTCACGGTGTCAACCAAACACTGTTCCCACTATCTCTACTACAAAGCACTTTTCTTATTCACTTGGTGACCATGAGTGCTTACTGAGTGGCTACCCTGGCCTAACTCCTGGCAGGTTTAACTTTGGTCCAATTGCAATGACTTGTTGAGAATAGACGGGAGATATTCCCCAAGGTCCTGTAAACAGCAACACAGAAGTAAGTGGCAGGAAGCAGGGATTGTGGTTCTGAGAGACCTTAGAACAAAGGCAACAGTTCTGGCCAGCAGAGACTGGGGCCTAGGGTAGGTGGCATTTTTAACGTGATGCTGAGCTGAGATCTGAAGGATAACAGAGTGAAAAGTGGGAAGGAAGGAAGGAAGGAAGGAAGGAAGGAAGGAAGGAAGGAAGGAAAGAAGGAGAGGCCTTGGTAGGCAGGGGTGACAGAGGGCAGAGTAACTGAAGGACGGAGGAGGGATGTCAGGGTAGGTTAGAGGCTGGGATAGCTAAATTAAGCAGAAAGGAGTGAAGAATGTAAAGGAAGGTGTGGGTTGTTAATGTGAATGGTTTGGTGCTGAAAAGGGCAGCAGGTTGGATGTGGGTCACAAGGTCATCGGAAAGACTGCTGTGTTTATACCCATTGCAACGTTAGCTTCCTAGTGTCTGTGTTGGCTTGAAGCAGTTGTGATGCGTTGATCCAGCACCCTTGAGAACCAGAGGCTAAAGGCATGCTCTCGGTAAACTGGGTTCCTTCAGGATTCTCCAAGGGATAGATGGCCATCCTTAATACCTTTTGACTCGAGTTGGGTCTCCAAGCTCTGCCTCATTTTCACCTAGGTTTTGCCCTCATCTCTCTACCTCTGCCTTTGCCTCTTCTCCATTAGTTTGGGGATCTGCCTGTACAGCCCACTGTTAAGGCCTCTCTCTTACATTCTAGGTTCTAAGAGAGCCTCTCTCTTCGGGATGTATGCAGCCCAGTGCCGAAAGCTCTGGTCTTAATACCGCACTTCTCAGAGGACAAAACCCACAGACCCACAACAGGGTCTGTAGAGTGAATCTCCCTGTCTCAGAGCATGGGGCATTGTGTTCTGAAGTCCAACCCAGGGAGTGTCCCTCCCAACTCTCCAACGTGCCTGTGGCTACTGTCATGCTTTAATGCCTTCCTATGAAGTCGTGAAGCTAACTCGGTCCCCTCAGCCTCACCTCATCGGTCTGTGCTCCTGTCGCCTTGTCCTCAGTCTCCCTCAGTGATTTCTCATGCCACTTCTCCTTTGTGCTCCTTTCAAAGAATGAGTTGTAATGGGACGGTGCCAGTGAAAGTGATTATAGGTTCTCTAGGTCTTATTATTAGTTTTCTTTCTTTTTTTTTTTTGTTTTGTTTTGTTTTGTTTTGTTTTGTTTTTTTGGTTTTTCGAGACAGGGTTTCTCTGTGTAGCCCCGGCTGTCCTGGAACTCACTTTGTAGACCAGGCTGTCCTCGAACTTAGAAATCTGCCTGTCTCTGCCTCCCGAGTGCTGGGATTAAAGGCGTGGGCCACCACGCCCACGCCCAGCATTAGTTTTCAATATGGCGGCAGCACCGTGTCCTTGCTGGGTATCCAGTCCTGCACTAGATGCTTTCCAGACTCTCCCATTTAGTCCTCTTTCCAGAGTCCGTCATCAGCTCTGACATCGGATGTGCCCGCTCAGTGAGTACACTGATGCCCCAAGAAGGGATGTCGCGTGTAGAGTCGGCAAACACGGAATCTGGTCCCACGGTGGCCTGCCCAAGCAGCCGCTGGCATGTGTTGTCCCAGATCCAGGCTGGTTGGGAGCTGCTGCCTCTTGTGGCCTCCCCCTCCTTCTTGGGCTCCGGCCCCCTGCATTAGGGCTTATTATTTGGCATCAATCACCCCCCAAATTACATGAATGCCACCGCCACGAACACTTGTAATTAAAACTGGGACGGATATCCTGCGTGTCTGCCCCCTTCCCTGCTCCTCTTTGTCCTGCTGCGGTATTATTGGAGAGAGAATGAACACTCGTGGAAACAGATGCTTGCAGAATATAATGGGGCTCTGCTCCTCGGGAGAGCAGGCTGCGAGGGGGCGCAGGGAGCAGACTTAAAGGAGACAGCTTCATTTACTCACAACTGGGGCACCGGCAGGAAGTGCACACAGGGAAGGCAAAGGGCTCAGTCACAACAGGGTCTCCTCTTGCATGTTGTATCAGGTTAAGGTCCCTCTCTGCCCCACGTTTGTCCCCACAGACACAGCTTTCCCACCTGCCACGTTCTTTGAACACCTGCCACCAAATGCACCTGGAGTTGATCTTGGCTGGCAGCTCTGTCCCCAGTCCTAAGAATCCCACCTCTCTCCTTCTAAATCTCCAGCAAAAGTGATGGCTTGGTACTTCCTGGTCTCTGCTTTGGGGCTTCCCTCTGCTGGGAGAAAGCCTGTCCCTCTAGCCTTCTTTGTCCCTTTCCTATCACTGTCCTAGTCATGCTCAAAGTAGGGTGGTCATAATGGCTGTCATTTGTCCAACATTTACTAAGGAATGCAGAGGGATCTGCCTGGGCCATCACCCTCGGGGTATGAGAGATGCAGGTGCTAGGGCTGCACCTCTCATACCCTGAGGGTGGACCAAGGTGATCTGGTATCAGAAAACCATCAGCCACTTTATGAGGTCAACACAACTTAGCACAAAACCATCACCTAAGCATCTGTGGGTGGGACTCTGGGTGAACTTGGACAGCCAAGATGCTAGAAGCTTCTTCTCTACTGCCCCTCTGAATTAAAATTTGCTTTCTCCCTTGTTTAGGACACAAGCTGACAAAACATCATAGGCATCTGAGAGTGCTTTCATTTCCTGTCTGTTGCTGTTATAACACTCTGACCAAAAGCAACTGAAGGGAGGAAAGGATTGATTTGGCTTACACTACCAGGTCACAGTCCATCATGGAGGGAGTCAGAGCAGGGGCTCAAGAAGGAACTAGGTCCATGAACTATGGAGGAATGCTATTTCCTACCTCAATTTCTGGCTCACTTAGACTCATACCCAGCTAATTCCTTAATAGGGCCCAGAACCATCTGCCTAGGGAATGGTGCCACCCAGTGTAGGCTGGTTCCTACTGTATCGGTTAACAACCATACAGTATTTCATAGGCATGCCTATAGTCAATCAGATTAAAACACTTACGTGGTTGAGACTATTTTCTGCTTCAGTTGTTTCTATGTTGTGTCAAGTGACTTTGTCACTGTGAAATGACAGATAGCTTCCTGTTATTGCTGGTAATCTCAAAGTATAATTTTTTACTTATTTTTTGTTAATAATAGGTCTATCACTAACCATCCCTCTCTCTGTTTCTCTGTCCCTGTACCTATGCATATGTGTGTGTGTGTGCGTACGTGCATGTGCAGGTCATGGCACATGTGTAGGTATCAGACAACTTGCTGGAGTTGGTTCTGTGGATGCCAGGACTAAAACTCGTATGTTGATGAGTGAATTATGACACAACTAGCATCCTTTTATTTTATGTAGTTAGAACACTATTCTGGAGAGCAGAAGGAGGTACAAAAATGGTAGAGAGTTTCTCAAGAACAGAGCTGAGGCCCTGTGCCTGTCATCCTTTGAGGCTAGGTTATTTCAAGAATGTCAGACAAGGCAGGCAAAACATCAGAAAAGCTCAGATTGCATAGAGACATGAAGATGGCTCTGCATTGTTTTTAAGGGTGTATCAACCATTCATTCATTCATTCAACAGGTACATAATAAGGGCCTTGTATTTGCAAAGCACTGGGCCAGCACTCCAGATATGGCTCTGAATGAATGGAGCAAGTGCCCATCTGCTGCCCTCCCAGCAAAAGGTCTTCTGCAGGTTCCACCCTCCACACCTCCATCTTCTATTAAAGCTTTGTTGGGGCTGGAGAGATGGCTCAGCGTTTAAGAGCACTGACTGTTCTTTCAAAGATCCTGAGTTCAAATCCCAGTGACCACATGGTGGCTCACAACCACCCATAATGAAATCTGATGCCCTCAGTTCTGGTGTGTCTGAAGTCAGCTACAGTGTACTTAAGATATAATAAAGAAATCTAAAAATAAATAAATAAATAAAGCTTTGTAACTTGGGGTGACCTATTTAGTTATCCACAATTTACTGTCAAGAATCCCCTTAGAGCCCTGCCAACCTAAGCTCACTAACATAGCCCTTCACTTTTATATACAGTGAGCATCATACTTTATATACTTTTGCGGCAGAGCTAAGCACTGTAATCTCACAGTGGCTGCTCAGGCATCAGGGAGATTCCATCATGGCGGACACACAAGGAGGTTGTGTGTGAAGAGAGCTTGAAGCAGAGCCCTTCCCTCGTACCTGCTGTCTTAGTCAGGGTTTCTATTCCTGCACAAACATCATGACCAAGAAGCAAGTTGGGGAGGAAAGGGTTTATTCAGCTTACTCTTCCACATTGCTGTTCATCACCAAAGGAAGTCAAGACTGGAACTCAAACAGGTCAGGAAGCAGGAGCTGATGCAGAGGCCATGGAGGGATGTTCTTTACTAGCTTACTTCCCCTGGCTTGCTCAGCCTGCTCTCTTATAGAACCCAAGACTACCAGCCCAGAGATGGTTCTACCCACAAGGGGCCTTTCCCCTTGATTACTAATTGAGAAAATGCCTTACAGTTGGATCTCATGGAGGCATTTCCTCAACTGAAGCCCCCTTCTCTGTGATAACTCCAGCTGTTTCAAGTTGACACAAAACTAGCCAGTACACCTGCTTAGAGCTCTGTGCTGTGCACGGGATTCAATCTGCTCCTCTTTATCTGTTGGTTCAGAGTCTCCTTTTATGCATATTTGCCTGGGATGTCTCTTGTCTCCCTCTTTCTACCTAGCAAACATGAACAATGGTGCGTGACCAAAGTAATGAGAATCCCAACTAATGCTGACCGGCCACTTCTGTGTTGTCTTTTAAATTGGTGAGTGTATTTATTAATACTGTGATTAATCACGTTAACTACCACAGGATGGTTCTTACCATCACCCTGATTTTAATGGCGAGGAAACTGAGGCACTATGAGGTGAAGAGGTGACTTACAAAAAGAACACACATGGTATGCACTCACTGATAAGTGGATATTAGCCCCAAATCTCCAAATAACCAAGATATAATTCGCAGACCACATGAAACTCAAGAAGAAGGAAGACCAAAGTATGGGTGCTTCGGTTCTTCTTACGAGAACAAAATACTTACAGGAGCAGATATGGAGATAAAGGGTAGAGCAGAGACTGAAGGAAAGGCCATCCAGAGACCATCCCACCTGGGGATTCATGCCATATGCAGTTACCAAACCCAGACACTATTGTGGATGCCAAGAAGTGCATGCTGAAAGGAGCCTGATATGGTTGTCTCCTGAGAGGCCCTGCTAAAGCCTTACAAATACAGAGATGGATGCTCAAAGCCAACCATTGAGCTGAGCATGGGGTCCCTAATAGAAGAGTTAGATAAAGGACTGAAAGCGTTTGCAACCCCACAGGAAGAACAATATCAACTAACCAGTCCCCTAAGAGCTCCCAGGGACTAAGCCATCAACAAAGGAGTACACATGGATCCAGCTGCATATGTAGCAGAGGATGGCCTTGTCATGCATCAGTGGGAAGAGAGGTCCTTGGTCCTATGAAGGCTTGAGAGATGCCCCAGTGTAGGGGAATCGAGAATTGAGGGCAGGGAGGCAGGTGTGGGTGGGTGGGTGAAGGAACACTTCCATAGAAGCAGGGGGAGGGAGGATGGAATAGGGGGTTTCTGGAGGGGTGGGGACCAGGAAAGGGGATAACATTTGAAATGTAAATAAAGAAAATATCCAATAATAAAGCTAGTATTCAGAGAAAGAGGGGGGAGGGAGGGAGGGAGGGAGGGGAGAAGGGGAGGGGGAGGGGGAGGAAGGACTTACAGAAATACAGCCAGCCAGTGGCAGAGCCTGAATTCACACTCAATGGTTAATACAGGACACTACACACATATCTTCAAGGACACAACCAAAGCCACATCTCAAGGTATCTCCCGGATTGCACTGGCAGCCTTCTCAGTCCTCTCTCCCCAACCCTGGGCTAGGGGCTGCCCTTACTCAATCCCTGGCTAGTGCTGCTTTGATTACAATCTTTCTTTCTGCCCATCACTTCTTCCTTTACCATTGTGCTAATGTAAAACACTGTTCCCGCACACAAAGCTAGCAGCTAGTGGATGCTCATGACCTGTCCAGCTCAACGAGGGAAGGAAGGGGTGGGGGTAGTGACACCCGGATAAAGCATGCTTGTGGGAGTTAGTGGGACAGTCCAAACTAGACAGCTACCGAGTCCTGTGTGCTGTATGCCTGAGTACCAGCTCACACAGCCGTGAGATAGAGAAGAAGGAGGTTGGGAGAAGCAGCTTAGCTGGCCTGAAATCCTAAGTGAGGTCGTCATAGCCCTAGGTTTTGAGTCTGATACAGGAATTAAACATGGATCTTCTGGCATAGAGTTTTCCTCTTCCATTCCTTCACTATCCAGGGGCTGGAGAACTGTCCTCCATGGAGTGTCAAAAGAGCAGGGCGGGAGTCTGAGTTGCCTTCTTTATTCAAGACACATAAGAAGCAGGTTTACCAATATGGAGAACACCAACTCTTCTGGTTTACAAATAATGGAAAACATCAATTCTTCCAGTTTTGTTTCTGTTTTGTTTTATTTCCTTTCCTCCTGAAACTGACGACTGTCTTGTGCTAGTCTCAGCTTTTTTTTAATTTTATTTTTATTTATTTATTTTTAACTATGTGTGTATCTGAGTGTGGATTTGTGCATGTGGGTACAGTGCCCATGGAGGCCAGAAGAGGGCGTTGAGTCCCCTGGAGCTAGAGTTACAGACTACTGTAAGCTGCCTGGTGTAGATGCAGGGAACTAGATTTAGGTCCTCTCCATGGATAACAAGGGATCTTAACTACGGAGCCATTTCCATAGAGCCGTAGTCCATCCTTGGATATTTCTAATCCTCATACTTTCATAATGACCCTTGGGTCTGTGGGGAACAAAAATCTGAAGTTATATATATATATATATATATATATATATGAATATGAGAGAGGGGAGAGACCTTGGTTTAAGCCACTTAAGGTGCTTGGGACTCAGGTGGTTTTGCTTGGTTTCATGAGGAAGAGATGGCTTACTTTGATTGGGTGAGCATTATACATTTGAAACAATCTCTCTGGCTTTGATAGACATGACCTCGATTCTGACAATTATCTATTTAATTGGATCAATACAGACAGCCTACTCCCCCAAACCACTGATTCAATTAATCAGGCCATTGTCAAATCTCTTCTCCTCTTGGGGGTCTGCGTAGACATGGACCAAGTGGCAATTTCTTCCAAGATAGGCAAGGAAGTCAATAGTCCCCTTTTGGATGAAGTATCTGATTGCTCACAAATTACACAAATCACATCGATTGCTGACAGATCCCAATGTTCGTGGAGCACTGCTTGGCTTTGGCTGCAGAGGATGGCTAGTATTTAATTAATGACTGTCAGATATAATATACACTATTATAATGACCAGAAAGCAGTTGCCTGCTGATTTTATACAATAGAACAAACATTTTGCAACTAGCATTAGGGAGGAAGAGTCAGGAGGGACACCATGATAGACCATAAATGAAAATCTCAGTGCCATATTTAACCTGGAATATTCTTGGAAGCCATGATGGTTCTGACTCGTACAGAATTTGTTCCCCTTTTCATTTCTGCTTTGACTACAGGGAAACTCAGGCAAATTTTTAGCGTAAAAATATTAACTTATTCCATGTGGAGGCTTGCAAAATATGTACTTTATTCTGCCTGTTTTAAATTTTGGCATGTAGAATTACTGATTCATTGCATAGTGACTCTATAGGCTAGAGACCAGCCAGCTAGAGCCTACAGACCAAATCCCACCCTCCGTTTTGTCTTTGGATAGCTCCTGGGTTTAGTATAACCGTCCATGGTTGAATACACAAAAATGCAAAGGTGGATTTATTTACCCTAAAACTGTCAGTGGCAAAAATGTAATGGTTTTAATGGCTTTATAAAAACAATGATTTTACACACACACACACACACACACACACACAAAACAAACTAAAGAATATATTTTTATGACATGCAAAAATCAAACTTTGGTGTCCATAAATAAAATTTTACTAGAACACAGCTATGACCATTGATGGGTGTGTTGTTCATGGCTTTTACAAAGGCAAAGATAGATAGTTGTAATAACTATAGTAGAAGACCAAAAAGTCTGAAGAATTTACTATGTGACTCTACTAGAGAAACAGGTAGCCAACATGTCTCAGGCTTTCTCCAGTATTTGTGTCCTCTGGTATGGGATAGTTGGATAACTCACCTGCTAGATAATGCAGAGAATATGTATCCCCCCAGCCTGTGGTTAATGCCACTGTATACATTATTCTTCCTGATAAAGACCTAGTGGTCATATTATCCAGAGGATCTGAACTCCATTTTTGTCTGTTTGTTTGTTTGTTTTTGAGGGAAACAAGTGACACTTTAGGAGAAACACACAGCCTACTTACTATGTTCATTTTCAGGAGACTAGGGGTGGCTGCTTTGGCTCCCCCTAAATTTCTGAGGGAAAGGGTTGTGCCTATTACTCTAGAAGAGTGTGGCCTGAGCCTTGATTACAGAAGCAGTGAGGCAGGAACAACATGGTGATAAAGAAACGGGTAAACAGTCACAACAAAACTGTAGGAAACAGAACATCTACTGAGCTCAGACGTGAAGATCGAGCAGGTAAGCACACCAAGAGCAAGGATGGGAGAGCCATCTTAGTGACAAATGAAATGTGGAGAGACAAAGATCAGGAACATTCCTGAAGCTTGTGCTCTTGACTTAAAAGATCCTTTAAAAAAGCAGGTGGTAACACCATCATCTAAGAATAACTTAGGCGGGGTAGGCTGGAGACTGGAGAAAGGCGTGAAATGACCTACCCAAGTCCCTGCTCTCCAATGAGCACAAGGCAGCCAGAGAGCTGCCAGCAACAAGAACATCTGGTTGTATCAGCACCTCTATCCTTTCCCTGTGGGAGGAGAACTGAACAGTACTTTTCAGTGATATGGTAGGAGGGATTTCAGAAACCTTCCAAACTTGCCAGAATTTTTTTTTCCTCAAACATGCAGAGCTTTTGGGAAACAAATAATAGCTTCATCAGAGGATGGAAAAGATGGTGTAGAACTGAGAAACACATGGAAGTGGGTAGGAAACAGAGGTGTTTTTCCAACTGGTGCTACAGATGTGGATATCCAAACTGATGAGTGGCTGTGAGCAGGGCCAGCCCTCCTCCTCCTCCTGAAAGTGGCATGTCATTGGCTAAAAACAACTGCTCACTGAAAAAGAAGTGGGCATCTCCTACATGGTATACTTCCTTGGGCTCTCAATTTTGTGTGACAAGTGGGATGGAGAATAGTTACTAATCTGCAAAGGAAGGCAGGAGATGATCAGGATAAGGCAGATGGCCAGAGGGAAGAAACGCGACTGGGAAAGACACTTAGCAGGTCAGTCAGTCCCTCTGACTTCAGAGTCTTAGCAAGACCAGAGGGCCTTGTGAAATTGGAGCCTCCTACACACTGCGTGCTGTTCGCTTCCTGGCATCTAGGACTGTACCTAGAACACAGTGGGGATTCAAGGGAAGCTAAGTGAGAACGATCAGATAGCAAGGGCCTGATGGATAGACGTTCCGTGGACCTCCACATTTAAGGGTCGGAAATTGAGAGAGAAAGCAGCCCTGGTGAGTCACCATTGAGCATCCGTTTTCTGCTTGTCCTCTGTCCATTGGATTCATCTTTCTCTGGCATCTTGGGGAGGGAGGATTCCTATCGGAGTGCCATCATACTCGATATGGTAACTTATTTCCTGGGGACACATGAACAAAGTATTCTATTCACCAGATAGGACACTGACACTAGATAGTCAAGATCCAACCAACTTGTAGAACTAATCATATTGTGCTCCGAGGAGCATGACTGACACCCATATAGTTGCGTCACCCTAAAGTCTTACACCATTGTGGATAATGACTTCATAGAATACATCACAGAGTCCTACTTTCAGCTGGCCTTTGGCTGCCAAGATATTCTAGCATCTCCCATGAGCACTTGCAGTGGGGAAGGGCCAGGAGGGGGGAGTGGCTACAATTCCAACAGGGGTCCTATGACCTTCACCTCCCTCCTCCTATTGCAGTGTCAAAACTCTATTACGGTTATCACAGCCTTACCTCTCTCTGTACTGTTTAAGTCAATTCGTTGCTATGGCTACCAGGCCAAGGTAATCTCAGCTCCAAAATGGCAATGGGTTGTTATGTTAGACTGGATGAAATAAAGCCAAACTCCAACATGAGTAGTCGCTAAGTGAATGCTCACTGAAGCAGGTGATGCCCACTAAATGCTAGGGCAAGCGAAGTAGATGTTAGACACTGAACATAAGTAGGCAAGAGACAGGAGTAAGGAAGAGTCTACATTTGGGCTGGGAGGTAATAGAGCAATGAAACCTTTAATCCCAGCACCCAAGAGGCAGAGGCAGGCAGATCACCGTGAGTTCGAGTCCAGCCTAGTCTACAGAGACAGTTCCAGGACAGCCAGGGCTAAACATGGAAAACTTGTCCCCCAAAACACAAAAATCAACAAATAAAAACAAAGAGAGAGAGAGAGAGAGAGAGAGAGAGAGAGAGAGAGAGAGTGTATTTGACAAAACTGGACTAGAAGCACTCACCAGCTCTGTACTCTGGAGAAAAGGCTTTATATTTCACCCAGGTTTGTCCATCCATGGAACTGGGGGTTGGGGGAGCTCAATAACTATCTGCCTCAAAAGGATGAATCTATAAACCACTATTGGAAACACATGCAGAGAAGAGAAGAGGGAATCTGGTTCAGAAAGCAGCCATAGAGATTGGCTTAGTTTGTTTTTGTCAGGTTAGTGATGCCCCAGGTAAAAAAGTGAGATTCTCCAAAAGTCAAAAAAAAAAAATTCTTAGAAACCTTCACAGGCACTGCTGGAATTGCTTGAACCAAATGCAGCCACGTTTACATTTTTAATACCATGGAAAATTGAGGGGATGGCACAGGACAACACAGACATCTTGAGAAAATTTAAAGGCTCCAAAGTCTTTTTCCAGTCAGGGACAATAGAAAACAGGAAATCATCAATAATGTGTCCGTGCCCTGCTGCCTGCTGAACACTCCCCAGGAAAGTATATTTTGATATAAATCAGAAGCTGGGCACAGCATACTCCAGCCTGATGTGTTGTAACCACCCCTCCTGCGATCCCGTCCAGGCAAAGATGTTGAAAACTTGACAAAGCCCAGGCCCTTCCTTAAATAGCACTAACCCTTCCCAGAGAGGGATCTCGCTCCCTGCCAGCTCACAGACCCAAGTCAGGCTCAGGAGAGGAAAGGAGGAAACGCAGAAGATGGCTCAGCTCCCCAGCGGCTCTCAGGAATTGACAGTCTCTAAATTACTGCCTGGGAAGCATGTCGAATGCCAGCTGACAGAAGGACAAGAGGAAGAAAAAAAAAAACAAAACTGGGGAGCCAACAGAGCTTTCTCTGGTCCTCTCTGGGGAGGGGATGCCTCTAGTGATGTTGTTAGGTACTAGACCCAGAAATGAAAACCTGTGATTACAAACACCTGACAGGGAGGTACTGAGCAAGTGAAAAGACCAAGTTGGGTGGGGGGCCGCCTCCCTGTGGAGGAGACAATATGACTGAAAAAGAAAGAAGAGGAGGAGGGGGTAGAGGAAGAAGGGTAAGAAGGAAAAAGAGAAGATGAGAAGAGAAGAAAGAGGAGAAAGAAGGAGGAAGAAAAAGAAGAGGAGGAGGAAGAGGAGGAGGAAAAGGAGGAGGAAGAAAAGGAGGAAAAGGAGGAGGAAAAAGAAGAGGAAGAAGAGGAGAGAAGAAGGAGGAAGAGGAGGGGGAAAGGAGAAGGAAGAAAAGGAGGAAAAGGAGGAGGAAAAGAAGAGGAAGAAGAGGAGAGAAGGGGAGGAGGAAGAGGAAGAGGAGGAAGAGGAAGAGGAAGAGGAAGAGGAAGAGGAGGAGGCTTCTGTAAGCTTCCCGCTGACTTCAGATTGATCCCTGAGTTTCTGGGTACATTAACGCATACCTGGGGTGCTTGCTCAGCTCCAGAGAGATCTCAAGAGCTGGGACAAGATGTAACCCTTGGTGAGTAGGATGGCAGGGCCAAGTCCTGACAGAACAGTAAGTGCTGTAGTTTGTAGACACATTGGCACACAAGACCCTTGTCACAGCTGTTTGAGCCTTGAGTTTGTACTTCTGAAGAGTTCACAGAAAAGAAGACAGAAATAGCAGGGAAAACTCCAGAGGAGATGAAAGCATTATCAGATGTGAGCAGAGACCAATTGTTTTGTGGGGATGCTGTTCTCAGGTCGGGCACACTGATGCAGGGTGCTCCTCTTCCCAGGAGTGTGTGACTGTAGGTCAGAGTCTATAAGTATGGGCATCTGGTTTTTACTTGAAGTGAGAGTTTTCTATTCCCCTGCAAAAATACCAGTAAACGTTCTCCCCCTAAGCCGGAGCTGAGGTGTCAGTCCCCTCTGTTCCTCTCAGGCACACAGTCCACACTCAATTGGAGCCTGGGGATTCAAGACAGGAGAGGGTCTGAAGGAAGAGACTGCAGAGAATGTTTTATGGAGGGCTGCCCGTGTATTATGATGTCAGCCTTCAGTCAGGCTTACAGAATGGCTGAGTCTGGCACTGACTAGGGAAGAGACATGCTGTGGGGCAGGACTAATAGGATCTAAAGTTGAACCCCTTCTGTGTTCCTTGGTGCTGGCTTGCCTCCCGGGAAGGGAAAACGCTGGTGAGCCAACCTAGAAGACCTTCAAGGCCTGTGCAGATTCCATTCCTCCTGTTGCAGAGCACAGCTCCCAGTCTTGTCTCCCTTGCCCCAGACCCACCCTCACATCCATTCTTCGTCCTGTTGAGCTATGCACCCTTTCCCACTGCACCCTGCTTCTTTCAAATATTTTGACAAAGGCAACTTAAGAGAGAAAGGTTTGGTTCAAAACTTCAGTTCACGCCAAGTCGTTGTGGCAGGGAGGTCAACACAGCGGGAGTTTGAAGTGGCTGGTCACTGTCAGAAGAGAACAATTAATGCATGTATCCGCTCGGTCCCCCTGTCTAGACAACAGTCCATAGGATTCCAGTTTGGAGAATGGAGACATCTACAGGGGCAGGTCTTTCCATCTAAAAGTAAGATAATCCCCCACCTATGGGCCCATCCCTTGGGTCAGTCTTACTTCTGGTCCTATCACCTTGACAACTAATACTAACTCTCAGGACCTAGCACAGAGCCTGATGCCTAACAGCAACTGCCCACTGGAAGGAGATACAAGACCATGTCCCCTGCTCCTTGGATGCCCTCTGGGTAAAGAGAGCAGATGTGTTTCCTCTGTGTGCACGGTCATGAGGTTTGCCATGATTTCTTTTCCTCCTTGTCTGAGCTGTGCTCTAACTGTATGCTGAGAACTCATGTGTGATATAGGCTGGATAGGGTTCTGTAAAAGTGTCTCTGCCTACACAGAACTTCGGAATGTGACCTCATTAGGAAATGGAGCCTTTGAGATGTAATCAACTGAGATGAAGTAAGGTTATTGGGTCAGATCACTATGGCTCCCAATTCTGGTAACTCTTCTGGCTTTTGTTTGTTTTGTTTTGTTTTTTTAAAGGATATCCTATAGAAACATTGGGGTTATGGTACAGAAGATGGAAGTATGCAGAAAGAGGCACAAGTTGGAATGTTGCTGCAGGTCTGAATCACAAGAATAGTCAGGAAACGCCAACGGGTCCTTGTGTAAACAGGAGTGAAATCCGGCCCAGATCTTGCCAAGAGAGTACGGCCAGGCTGCTGCTCTGAACTGTATAGCCTCTGAGACTGAGAGAATACGGCCTGCTGTTCTGAGTCCTCCTAGCCCATCCCCTATCTCATGGCAGCTATAGGACACTGAGTAACTGCCACCCTCCTTGGTTGCCAGCTCCTCGTTGTTCCCATGACCTGTCCTATGTAGTGTAGGCAGTAAGTGAGTCCGAGGAAGGGTGTGTTCCAGCTCTACCCAGGAGCAGCAAGGATCTGTGGACTTTGGTCTGGGAAAGACTCTTGGGAACCTTATGTGGATGCAGCATGGGGGCTGCAGGGCAGGCAGGCAGGCGGGCGGGCGGGCGGGCGGGCGGGCGGGTAGGCAGGCAGGCAGGCAGGCAGGCAGCAGGCAGGCAGGCAGGCACTCATCCTGGCTGAGCTTTCTGGCTCCTCCCAGGGTCAGATGGAAAGAAGGCCAGCTTGTGCTCCCTCTCTGTTTCCCCCTCACTGTTATGAAATGCAGGTGATTGGGAGACAGCTATTCCTTTCTGAAATCCAAGGTGTGTGTGTGGGGGGTGGCTATCATCACAAAGGGCAAAATTAAGGTACGAAATTAAACCCCCTAAATATAAATAATAAATTTTCTCATTGGTGCCCAACCCCGGGGCCAACGTAAGGAAAACCTGAGTCCCTGCTGAGCCTTTTTATTACTTGAGGTATATGGAGTCTCTAATTTAGGGCTAAATATAAAACTAAAGCACACACAGCTGGACTTTCAAGTAGTTTCAAAGCACATTTAATACCTTCCTGCGAAACTTCCAAAATCCAAGCTGGCCCCGCTCTGCTGCCGTATAAACAGAAAGTCGGGCGGGCCTAACCTAACGTATGGGATTCAAAAGGATATTTAAGAGGGGTGGGGAACACACAGGCTGAGGGCCCACAGCCATCAGAATGCTGACCCACGCTCACCGGCCCACGCTGTCCTTTGCCAGGTGGGTTAGAATAGAAACCAGTAAAGCTAAGTAGAGGTGTGGGGGAGGAGGGCGGAGTGCCCAGGAGGGCTGCCTTTAACCGCAGTTTTGTCTGCCTCTGAGTACTTCTCAGCACCATTCCTACACCCCTGGGCTAACGGAAAATGAGAAAGAGTCAAAGCCGGACTGGCAGACGTGAATGGATTCTCTGTTAACCCCGGGGATTCTTCTGGAAGAAGAATCCAGGATTCTGGTTTATGATTTTTGTGTTGCCAGACACTTTAATTGATTTGTTAATGAGCCCCCAAATTTCAAGCCTTCTGTGGGCAAAAGGCAGTTTGGGATGAATGCTGTGTTACCAGTTGAGGTAGTAAGTACTGTTCAAGCGGCTCTTGCTTTGAAGGCGTGGTCCCAAAATAATACTCAGAGGTGGAGCTTCAGAAAATAATTGGATCATTAACCGCTCTGGCTGGCTTAATCATGGGGCTAATCCACTGATTGATTCATACTTTGACAATTTTATGGGGAAGCAAAAGAGACTAGAAGATGAGACCTACTTCGGCTAGGCAGATACTAGGCTTTGAAGGCCACACCTTGTCTCTGACCCTGTCTCAGCGCCATCCCCTGTCTTGCTGCTTCCTGACCTCCATGAAGTGAGCAGCCCTGACCCTGAGATGGCAGCTGGAAGCTAGCTGAGTCACCCTGGGTTAGCACAGGGACCTGGTCAAACAAAATCAGGGTCCTTATCTCTTAGAAGGATCTGCTATGGAGAGAAAGAGGATGCAGAACCCAGATGGCTTACAAAACACAGCAGCTACAAGTTCTTCAATAGTCTTTCCACCAGGAATTGGAGCCTTATGTCCCCCTGCATTGAATCCCAGTGTGTCAGGGATGAGAAACTCACTATAAGGTCTCCTGTTATAGTGAGAGGAAGTGGCTTCCTGTGATGTCCAAGGTCAGGTCGGAGAAGACCTTGCCATGACAGCTATGAGGTGTATGCCCCATAAGATCCAACCTCTCTAAGACCACCACGCTAAAGAAGCCAGAGGCGGAGCCCCCCACTCAGCCACTCATGCTGCCTGCCGTTCCACGTGAAGACACTGGACAAGTGGGAAAGGTAATTGTGGGCCAGCCAACCCGCCAATCACTCCGTGACCTTTGCCCCATGGCCAACAGATTGAGAGACACAGCAATCCCTATCCCCGCCCCCAAATTGAGCCAGACAATGATGGGATTTAATAAAAACAAAAACAAAAAGCACAGTGGTTGTTGTCTACTAGTAGCACGTGGGGCGCTTTGTAACTCGGGAACTGATAAATGACAGGGGCCAGACTCCAGGGATGTCGAGATAAAATGAAACCATATACACTACATTCACAGCACAGAGCAGGCTCTCGGTGGCGGGCGGATGTCAGATCACGTCCCATTCCTGGCGACAATAGACTTGATTGCCTTTCAGTTTCACTGCCTATTTTTATACTGTGCAACGCTAAATCGTAAATTGCAAGCAGCTTAGCAGCCTCTGATTCCTACCCAGCACTCTGGGTTTTATTGGGCTCTCAAAGTTAGAGAAAGGCGCACATGGAAATTGGAGCGGCTCCTCTGCTCTCCTCTGGGGGCTCTGGAAGGAGGTTCTTCAGCCGGAAACTCCTAGCTTCTGATCGTGCTTCTTGCCCCCCGGCCCCCCAACCTCCACTCCTGGGTGGCGGCAGGCACACCAGGGTGAACAGGGGGCTTTCTGCCTGGAAGTTTGCAAGCTCTTTTCTGAGCAGTATTGGTTTTCTTTTGTCTAGCTGGCATAGATTTGTGAGTTGCAATGTGTTCCTGCAGGAAGGAGGCAAGTAGCCTCCCTTTGGCAAGTCTCACCATGAAGTTATTTCTCGGATCCGCATCTAGAATTGGTTGTATAACTTGGTGATTGCCAAAAAACATTTGGGAGCCAGATGGGCCTTGGCATGAACCCTGGCTCTTTTCCTTCCTGATGGAGTGAACTTGGGGGCAGATTTTTGTAAACCTCAGTTTACACTTTTGAGAAATGGGAATAATCATGGTGTCCTCCTGGTGGTTGCATTTGTGAAGACTAAACTAGGTAAGTACTTGAGGCCCCGCTCGAAGTCAGAGCTCACAGTCATTTTTCTGCTAACACTAATCCTCATCGCTGGAGGCTACCCCGGCGAAAGTTGTTGGACTTGGCTCAGAAAAGCACAAGATGCCTGTGAGATTAGAAATTCAGATACACAACGAACAGCATGTTGGTATATGCTAGACACTCCGGAAACCCAGCGGCCTGCTACCAAACGCATTTGCTACTTCTCGGAAAGAAAGCACCCTGCCCCCCCCCCCCGTTTTCCTGAGACCCCTCTCTGCCAGATAGATGATGGCCATTGGTATTTACAATGAAGGGCAATCGTTCAGCGTCTGGATAGAGGGCTCACCCAAGAGCTGCCAAAGACAAAGCTCGCATCTCTGTTTTCTTGTCTTTAATACAAACTCCCATCTTCCATCTCCCTTCCTCCAGCCTCCAGCCTAATTTTGAACACCCCCCCCCCCCAGTAATGAACATTAGCTGGGAGGATGCTCTGGAAAAGCCGAGCTGGAAAAAGTTTCTCTGGAGCCCCACTGCCGCAGTCATTACATAACCAGCTCCCTCCAGCAGCAGCCTGAGGTTCACCATGGAGAAGCTTCCATTTGTACCCTCTCCAAGTTCCTCCGGTGCAGCAGCCCCCTCCTTCCAAGTCCCCTCCCCTCCTCTCTCTTCATGCCTGAGGTCTGGCTCTACTGGAAGCCACTCCACCACACACACACACACACACACACACACACACACTCGCTCATTTTTTTTTCCACGTAATATACTGCAGTTTATTACATAAGTGATTTATTGCATGCGTCTTAATGTATAAGGGGCAAAAAGTTGTTTAAAATAAATCCAACTGAGAGGATAATCTCTGTGGGCAAAATGTACTTGGACTTAATTTCTCTACTGGGTATTATACACTATATAATTGCCTTAAACAGAAGCTGCACACACAAATTTAGCTTGGCACCGATATCTGGCTACACGGAACACTCAAGTTACACGCTGGGTTTTTCTACAAATCCTTTGCTCCCCCGGAAGAAAACTCAACAGCATCCCTTAAAGAAATATTCAGCCTGACTCTCCTGCTGAGATTGGGAGGGGGGAGGGTAGAAGAGCAGCCCATTGTATCCTGGATGGAAGGGGTGGGAGGCCTTTGTCTTGAGAGAGAGGGCAAGGCTGCCAGCTTGTCTCTGGGTGGATATGGTTCCTGGGATTCTGTAGCCCCCTCACTGGCCCTGGACATGGGCTATGCACTTAATTAAAGTTGATGGTGGCTTGCCCTTCTTTCTCCTACAGATTAATTAATTAATGTATGCATTGACTCCTTCATGCATTTATTCATTCTACAAATACTCTCTGAGCTGCTCTCGAGCCCTTGGGTGGTGGTGGGTCCTGGGAATAGGAGAGTGAGCCACACACTGTCCCTACCCACACCTAATGAGGAGACAGGCTGTAATTAAGCTGTCCTACCACACACCTTAAGTGTGACAGGACAGGAAGTGCCAAAGAAGAATGGGTACATGGTGCTCTGAGGGCCTGGAGAAGACAGAGAGGAGTTTCAAGGGAATGGCTTTCAGCAGGTGTCAGTTAGCCTTTGCTGCTGTAAGGAAAACATCCAAATTTAGATGCTCAAGGCAACTCTACTCTCTATGATCGTGGTGGTCAGGAGTCCAAACGTATCCTTAAATCCACATGTCTGGGAATCGGGCTCCTGATAGAAGGCATAGGAGAGAATCTGGTTCATGGCCTCTTTGGGCTTCTAGAAGTTACTGGACTTTCTTAGCATATGCCACTTCTTCCATCTGCAGAGCTGACCAGGTCCAGTCTAATCCTTTCCCTGTGCTTCATCAGCATCTCTCTTCCCCACTGTAGAAAACTGGTGATAACATCGGGCCCACCAGGCCATCGAGAATCATCTCCCACGCTGAAGGTCAGCAGGTGAGTGACCTTCTATGAAGGTCAGCAGGTGAGTGACCTTCTATGAAGGTCAGCAGGTGATTGACCTTCGTTTCTTCTGTCACTTCAGTTCCTCGTTTGCAATCTTAAGATACTCAACAGGATCTGGGCATTATGACATAGGCTTTGTTGGTAGTCCTTAACCTACCTACCACAGAGAGGACAGAAAGGGTAAGACAGAAGATGGGGGATATCACAGGCAAAAGTGGGGCGTGGCGTTGATGAGGAATTGCTGAGATACACTCAGGAACCCAGCTAACTGGGTTGAAGAGCGAGCAGGCAGCAAACCCTGGAGAGTCAGGTCCCATGTGAAAGGCCCGCCCCACGCCCCCAAAGCCCAGAGAAAGGAACCATTTAAATATTCTAGTTGAGGGCTAAGCCTGTCAGCTTTCCTAAGTCTGTCAGATTACAGATGCCATTGCTTCCTTACTCTCTACAGGAAGGGAGAGTGTTGTCTGTTAAAATATGGCCTATGGGCTATGGTGGGAGAGCACTCATCATCTCAGTACTCAGGAGGCAATAGGATGGCAAGTCAGGGGCTAGCCTGGGCTACACAAGGAAATTCTCTCTTACAAACTAATGGCCAGCCCATTGCTTTTTCTCATTTGCCGTGAGCAAATACCCAACAAGAAGCAGCTTGAGGAGAAAGGGTCTATTCTCACTCACAGCTCAAGGGTGCTGTCCACCATGGCTGAGAAGCATGCTAGCCCAAGGTTGGTCACCTGGCATCAACAGTCTGGAAGCAGGGAAAGATGAATCCTGGTGCTCTGCTTGCTTTCTTGGTTTGGGGCAGCCTGGGGCCCCAGCCCATGAAAGTGATGCTACCCATACTTAAGGGCTGACTCCCCACACTTCAGTTAAACTGGTCCAGATACTCCCTTCATGGGCATGCTCAGAAGTTTGCCTCCTAGGTGATTCGAGATCCTGACAAGTTGATGCTCTATCAACCACATAGCTGGGGATGTAGCTCAGTGGTAGCATGCTTGCCCAGTGCACACAAGGCTCTGGGATTTATTCCCTGTGTAGAAAGGGGGAAAAAGGGGGCAAGATTCTTTTGTATCACTTAGAATTTGTGTAATTATACTTATTTCAAGATCTCTTTCAGACTGAGAGCTTAGATTTCGCTATAGATAGTTCTTATGTATACAATAAAAATGTAAGTGAAAATAGTGTAGAAAAAGTTATTATGGCATTCCTAAAATGTCTCCACCTTCAAAGTCCTCTATCCCCAGAATAACTCTAACTCTGAGTCATCAAAGCCCAAGTGTCTGCCAGCGTGACTTTTTTTTTCTTTTTTACTATTGGGAGTCATGGGGGTGTGGTCCTTCTTGAAGAAGAATTTTGTAACTATGTGAAGCAAGCTAATCTTGGTTATCACTTCCAGAACTGAGGGTTCCATGACAGTTCCATGGAACTGTCCAGAATACAAGGTCTAAGTTGCCAAACCTACCTGTGCCGGTCTTTCAGTGACCACTTAGCTCCTAGAAGGCTGAAGCCCCTGCCATGATCTTCAAGACTTTCTTGGAAGCAGCTAACGCTTATCCTAGGAGAGTCCTGGTGGGCTCTTTGCATGTGTGCATAACACAGAGACAAGGACAAAGCTTGGTATCGCCCCTACCTGGCTAAGGACAATTATTCCACAAATGCTCACATTTCAGAGATGCGACAGGGAAGGATTTCGAAAATGTGTCTGAAGGTTAAAGGTCAGACAGATGTGTTCCAAAAGTCATTCCATCCGGGCAAGACTCATTCACACACTGGACCCTGCAAATAACAGCTGATTTACTAATTTCTTCTTCTGACGACTGTGATGGCTGCATTCATCAGAATCAGCTAATTCTTGCCAAAATTCTAGGTAGAAGTATTGTTGTTGTTGTTGTTCTTATCAATATCATACCTATTGTACATACTGAGACACTGAAGCTTAACTAGATCTATGAACTTGTCTAACATCAGGTCACCAGGTGGGAGAACCCAGATGTGAACTCAGAATGAGTACTGATATGTTCAAGCATTCCTCTGTCTGTCTGTCTGTCTGTCTGTCTGTCTTAATTCCTAATTAGAGGAAAAGTCCTTAAAACTCTGAGAGTCCAAAGTTCTTTCCACAAGCGTGTGCAGCACCAGCTGTGTAGACACCATGCTCCGCTCTGGGCCCCAGGACAGAAATGTGAAAAAATCAATACGCGAACAAACCACAACAACAATAACAACAACAACAACAACAACAGAAAAAAAAGATAGTTTCACTGAAGACGCTGAGTCTAAAGGAGGAGGCAGAGGTTAGCCCATAGGACCAAAGAGGGCAAGCATACACTCCAAGCATGTTTGGGGGTACAAGTGGAGGAAGAAAAAAAACCATTTTATTCCTGTTGTGCAAATTTTTTTTCTTCAAGAATTTTGGAGGCTCCACGTCAGCTTGTGAAACATTCAGACATTCCCAGGAAGGAAGCGTGAAATTTGCATAGAAAATCTATTCCAGTCTCCAGCCCGTTTTTTTGGTTGGCTTTTACAGTTGCTGCCCTTCCTCAAGTCTGCCTGAGCATCTTCTTCTAAGGGACAAAGAAAAGGCGATGGGACAAATACATAGTCAGCACATACTTGGCTTCTTGGAGTGATTAACAATGTGTGTTTATTAATAAGCACCACTGTATACAGACACAATTCTCTAGGTTAAAGTTAGGAAGGACAAAAAAATGTGAAACAGCTTAAAGATTGTGAGGGTGTACATGTTGGACTTACTTCATCCCCAACATCAACATAGATAAAATGAAAATAAAAATGTAGAATTGAAATCTCAGGGTAACTGGACCCACAAGGCTAAATGGAAATAGTAGAGAAGATGATTTAAA
>LR750049.1:622093-729175 GCA_902729485.2 Mus minutoides
ACACACACTCACACATGTACTTGCATGTGCATCATGCAGGTCTCAGTTGTACATTGCATTAGGCCGTGAGTGTGGACAGGGATGCAGAGATGGAGGTGCAAGTGTGCTGGGTTCTATGTGGTGCTTTGACTGGTGAACTGTACAGACAACAGCAGAAGGCTTTTGGAGTGAGCAGTTCTTCAGTTTAAATCCAGGGAGCTGTAGTGAAGCCAGAGAGCATGGTGTTCTTTTTCTCTTTCTTTCCATCCCTCCCTGGTCCCCTTATGTCCCATAAATCATTGGGGTCAGTCCCTCTGCTCAGGACACCTACTTGTGCACCTCTTGCTTCCTGCATCAGACGGTCCATCAGACAGTCTTCCAGATGGTTTAAGGTTCTGGAGCATCTCCCCCTCCCAGATAGAGGAAAATCTTTGGTCAAAGGTTCGTGGGATGTTGAAGCACAACCTTGGGCTAGAAATCAGGACCTCTAGCAGCATCAAGAATAGCAGACTAGCAAGCCTCCTAAAGGCAAATAGCAGCCAGGACAAGGTTAAACAGTGGCATCAGCCCCTACTGAGCACCAGCTGGGGCAGGAGGAGGAGGGAGGTCACCCTTCACTTTTAGGGAGGAGGACTTTTGAGAAGTAGGGAAAGGGAACAGCAGGGAGATGATAAAGATGCCAGCAAGATGTAAAGAAAGTGGAACCCTGAAACTGGAAACCATGGAGGGGGCGCTGTGGTGGGCTGCTGTTACCTCCAAGGACACTGTACAGAGAATGAGGGAGCTACAAGAGTGTCAGCATCTGCCAAGTTCAGGGCCGGCATCCACAGTCTTTGCTCACTAGGAAGCTCTCGAGGAAAGATGGTCCTTTTTACTGCAGAATCTTCCATGTCTAGAACATTTCAGAGAAGAATTCTTGCCTGCATTCAAGAGGAAGGCTCCGGAAAATCAGTAGGGAGAGAAAACCCTTTAAGGTAAGTATGATGTTAATATTATCAACCTAGGTCTAGAATCACCTAGAAGCAGTGGGTAGCATCATCCCACAGACTGGGAATCCTTGCTCAGAACTAAAAGGAGAAAACCAGTTAAGAACCAGCCTTGGTCATTCTGTTTTCTGACTGTGTTTCTGCCACTGGGGCTTCCTCATCTTTCATGGACTGTACCCCTAACCTGTGAGACAAAAGAGACTGTCCTTCCCTTAAGCTGCTTTCGTCAGGTATTGTGTCACTACAGTAAGACAGGGGATTGGTTATTACACACACACACACACACACACACACACACACACACACACACACGCGCGCGCGCACACACACACACACACGCGCGCACACACACACACACGCATACACACGAACTTGAAGGGTGTCATGAGAGGAGGGCAGACAGACATGGCCACATGGCCATTCCAGCGGAGGTCTGCAGAACCCTCACATGGATAAGGCCATGTGTCCAGCCCTTTGGAGAGGCCCAAGCTTTCCATCTTGCTGGACTTTATCACCAATCATGGGTGTTGACACCCCCCCCACACACACACACAGCTTGCATTTTATAGAGAAGGGAGCAGAGGCTCTGAGATCTGGAGGAAGAGGATAGGATGCTCGATTTGATCCAGACCCGATCATCCATCACCACTGCCTTGTATCACCAAGAGCGGGACAATGGGAAACCAACCCAAGGCGTTGTTAGAACACAGCTAGGATTCTTCTAACTTTCTCTTTGACTTTGACTTCAGCCATCACCGTGGCCTCAGCTGTCACTGTCTTCTCGATCCCAGTGGAGGGGCTGCCATGCTTCGGCTTTTCCCCAGCCTCCCCTCCCCCATTTTCCAAGTCACTATGTAAATCTGATGAAATAACCAAGACGTAAATAAGGTGGCCTTCCCTCACGTTTCCGGTCTAGGGACAAGCGCCCTCTGGAGATTTTTATTCTGTTTCCTGGTCTTTGAGACTAGCGCCCTCTGGAGATTTTATTCCTTTTGCCCAGAGTGACACCTCCCTTCTTTTAAGAGAAAACCACTGGCATTCTGCACACCGCTTGCTTGCTTTCTTGTTTGTTTAATAGATGTCAAGTGAGGATGGAGAGAAAGGTTCAGAAAGACTTGGGCAAAGGCGCATCGGGACAGTGTAGCAGTCCTGGAAGTGTGCTCCTTCTTTTTCTCTCCCCCGGCCCCTCTTGCTTCTTTCCTTTCTCTTCCCTCAGCTTTTATTTCATTCTGTATCGTTCTGGCCCGCTCACTAAACTGTCTTTCAACTTGGGTGGTGACAGAATTCCCCTGGGGCTTATGGGGGCTCCCCGGTATTAACAAAGAGCTGTTGTCAGTGTGATGTGCAAGCTTTGCGCTGATAAAATGCAACCCACCGAGTCTGCAATAACACAGCTGTGGCCCTTTAGTGTCTCAGGATTCTGGAAATCCACCGAAGCCAAACCTTGACTGTGTGCCCAGAACCGGGTTGGCCAGAGGCACATGGAGGGGTGCCACGAGACCCATGGCTGAGAACCAAAGTGCACTGAGGCTTCATAGGAAAAAGAGACAGGAGGATGGAGGCACTTGGTCTGAACTACCTTCCCTCTCAACATCTCAGTGTCTCTCTGCACACCTGCTGACTTACACTCCCTTCTGGGCAACTTCCTGATATCAGTGGTTTCTACCATTTCCCAGATAAATGTCCAAACCTCAACTCTGTAAGACTTCTGTTAGTAAACATGGAGGGAGGGTCCATCCAGTATCAACAGAAGCTCAAGCATACTGATAACTCTGCTAACGTGGGTTCTCTAGAGATCATGTTAGTTCTACGGGTTGGGTGGGTACTGGCATCCCAGAACGCTCTGCAATTACCTCCTATTTCTATCTTTCTGTGAAGATTCCAGTCTTCTTAACATCAGGAAGTCCTAGGAGCTTATTTCTGATTCAAAAGAAAAATCCTTTTGCCACAGCTGGAAAGAAACAGGTGCGCTGCTTGGCCTGATCCCTTGGAGACAATGTTAAATTGATACCTTTGTATCTGCACTCTGTTTCTGTGATGGGTAACAAGGGGCAGCTGAGGGATGACAGGAGGAGGTCACAGACTTGGAGAGTAACCCAATCCCTATGCTACAGTCTAACATCCCCCTAGCCATCTACCCTTTATTCTTGGGTACCCTGCTTTCTGCCTGAGAAAGCTGACCAATAGGAACAACATGGACAAGGGTGATAGTGAATGTCACTATTCCTCCTGGAATCAAGGGGGGATTAACTGAACCCCTCAACCAAAGGTTACAGCCCCTTGGTGGTCTTCTCTGGCTAAAAGCCCTCAACCCCCTATAGAACCAGATACAGATACTTCTTGTTCCGGTTCAGACCAGTGACCCCCCCACCCCCACCCCTTCCTGGAAAATTCACTTTCTTTTATGGTTTCTCTAGACCCTAACTTGACCCTCATAAGCATTCTCTTCATTCCTAAACTGTCCTTAAATCCCCAAGTACAGGTCTCTGGCCTGCTGCTGGATCTACCACAGAGGGGAATGTGGGAAGACAAGATGTAGCTCCTGGGCTCATAGTCACCTTTCTCCAAGCCTCAGCCCCCATCGGTGCTGCACCCCCTGCCTAAACTCGGGAAAATCCAGCTGGAAATTTTGGGAAAGTACAAGTGTAAAGAGCAGGATGGTCCCAGCAGAGCCTGGGCCAGCGGGCGCACAGCCTCTCACTCACATATAATGAATTCACTTTCCTTTGCCTCTGATACTACAAAATCGGTCCTGCCCAGACTTAGTCAGCATCAAAAGAAAAAAAAAACAAAACAGATAAAGAAAAGAAGAAAATAAAATAAAATCATAAAACAAGAGTTAGAACACAAAGTCCTTGAAGAAGTCTTTCCCCAGTTGCCCCCAGCCCCCATGTTTAATAGGACAGTCTAAACTTTCAGTAAAACAAAGGATTTAAAAAATGAGGCACCCTTGATTTTATAGCCCATTTATCTCATCCCTTTCAAGATTTGCTTGAGAAAGCAGACCAAGCAAGCAGCAAGGGTTTCTGAGTAACCATACTGGGAAACCACAACTTTGCTTTAAAAGGTATGTGTGTATGTGATTGTGTGCATGCGTGCATGCATGCCTCTGTGTGTGTGTGTGTGTGTGTGTGTTAGATCCTGGGTGTCTTCCTCAACTAATTTCCAAAATAGTTTGTGAGACTAAGTCTCTCACTGAACCTGAAGCTCACTGATCGGGTAGGCTGGCTGCCCAGTGAGCCCAGGGGATACCTTTGCCCCTGTCTCTGCCTAACCAGCAGCACTGGGCTTACAGCTGTCTGCCACTGGGCCCAGATTTTTCCAAAGGTTCTGAAGATCTGAACTCAGGTCCGCATGCTTGCAGTGTGAACACTTCACCAAGTGAGTCATCTCTCCAATGTCTTACAAAGTATCCCTGGGGCTGGAGAGGTGGCTCAGTGTGGAAGAGCATTTGCTGTGCGTGTGTCGGAGAGAACGACGGCTTTGTAACCGATGTAAAAAAGCTAGGTATGGCCATCCATACCTGTAACCTCGGGGTGGCTTGCTAAGTCACTGGCTTAGCACCAGATTCTATGAACCTCGGTCTCAAGAGGTAGGATGAAAAGCAACCAAGGAAGGCACCCAACACTAACCTTTGACCTTCATGTGCACACATGTTTATATATGCACCCACCCACAGAGGACCACGTAAGCTCACATGATAGAATAGTACTTTAAATTTTCTTGTAATGACAGAAAGGGACAGTTTGTAACTTCAGCATGCACCCCCAACTATATTAGTGACTGGAGTCACCACCATGCCTGAAGAGGAAGGCGAGTGCCCTGATAGCTGACTGATGTTGAGTGGCTGTGGCACTTCACAATGACGACAAGTTTCTGGTACATGTGACATTTTACTTCTTATTCTCCCTGCCTGGGTGTCACTTCCACAAAACCATAGCAAGACCCCTCCCCAGATGGTAAAGTGAGCAGAGCCCCAACATATTTAGGGAATCAATAGCCCCGAGTTTGAAAAGAGCAACCAGCTGATGTCTGAACTAATTGTTCTTGTGGTGCACAGACAATATATCGGAGAAATGCCTTTCTAGGCTGGGAAGTCAGGTAGGGGTCCTCCAGGTAACTTTCAAAACGACAGGTCTCCAAGCCCCTCCACCTGTGGCTTCCTGTAAGACTGATGAACTAGTTTCAGTAAGTTTCTCATTCATCTCTGGTTGAAAACTGCCGGTGTCTTGCATATGTAAAAATATCAACATTTGACTCATCTCTCGTAGGGAAATGCTGACAGAGCCAGGTGGAGGAGGGAGGTAGTGCTCCTGTCTCTGAGCCGTCCCTAGGTGATCTTGACTTCGTTCCCTCCACCCCCGCCCCATGTTCCCAGATGATGTAGAACAAGCCTGCCTCACAGATCCCTTGTGACCCTGGGATGTCTTGCAAATCCACTCAGCAAGGAGAATTGGAGGTCAGCTTGATGCATTGTGGGCTCTGAGCCATGACCCCTTGACACAACATCACATTCCTGGTTCAGTCAAGGTCTTTGTCTCCTCTAAGAGATCCTGGCTGATTGAACAGGAGGAAGCAGTCGGTTGGAACACTGGCACTGGCTGTAACTTCTGCACTCCAGCTGGGGAGAGTGGTCAGCACTCTGAGGGGAGGAGGGTCCTGAGAAATCAGACCCTCCTCTTCTGATTTCACTCTCCCCCTAACCCTGACGGGGGGCTGGGGGGAGACCTGGACCAGCCCTGATGTCAAGGGATTAGTAGCTCAGGAGCCCCTGACATGGCTATTAGCCCTGTGGTTGTGGACAAGCCGAATTGGAGACAACGCTACATGGTGCCTTGTGTGCCTGTGACACAGACTTACAGGCTCAACTGTCTCTTCTCTCCTGACATAATGGGTTGTGACAGAGTGACAGAACAGAGTGTTTGCACTTGTGCCCATAAAACCCTTGAGGAAATGGAGATCTCTCCAGAACCGAGTCCTGGGGGAGAATCTCGTGCAGATGTCAGGCAGCCTTGGCTGCAGCTAAAGTTGCTGCCAAAAAACGGCCACGAAGTCTAAAAACTGAACCCCAGAGCGTGGCTCCTGAGACATGGGGATGGGGTGAGACGGGAGGGCAGAGATTCGGTGACCCCTGAACCTGAGTGGGGGTTGCTTTTGTTCACTCAAGTGTCCGCCAGTGTCGTCTTACCATGTCCAACAAATTTCAGTATTGGAACCCTAACGGGCCGATAGTAAAAGGAAGGAGAAGCCCTCCTCTTCCCCTGTGCCCCCTTTTCCTTATCTTTCTCCTTTCTATTCATTCACCGCATACGCTCACAACTCCAAATACCAGGGATTGATCCTCAGACACGACTGCAGAAATCACTGAAGCTGATCCGGCAACACCTGACCACTTCCGAGTGGATGGAAGGATGAGATGAAAGATAGACTGAGAATCTGCACATCCTCTTTGTTTCAAGGCTCCTCTAAGGGTGGGGGGCTTGTGTGGTGTCAAGTAAACCAGTAGAAATAAGATAGGTATAGTGGCACCTGCCTGTGTACCTATGTGCCTGGGGACCACAGGGCAAATGACAGGAAGATCAACTCAAACTGAAGGATGACCTGGTCTGCCTTGAGAGTTCCAGGCCAACCAACGCCAAATAGTGAGATCCCGTCTCAAAACAAAACTACAAGACAGGCCAGCACTGGGAGAGGTAGAAACACTGACTTGACTGAGTGGAAATAGGCAGTGTCACTCTGATTCTCTGCCTAGGATTACCACACGGGGCAGACGCTAAAAAATAGTTCTCGGAGTCCTCAGCCTGCTGTCTGTTTTTATAAAGTTCATCAATACCCACCACATCTGTTCATTGACATATTGTCTGTAGCAGCTTTTGTGCTACGATAGCAATGTTGAGTGAGTGCAACTGAGGTGATGTAATAAAACTGGGCCCACATTAGCTACCTGGATCTTTACCTTTCTCGATAGTCACAGATTCCTGGTGTGAGTTGATGTGGTGTACAGAGACTTTTAATTGCTGGTGAAGTCCAAGCCATACAGTGGGCAAGTGTGGATCAAGGGGAGGGGTTATGTGACCGCACTGGACTCAGAAACAAAGGGGCAGCAGACGGGTCTCTTATGCACGAGATCCAGGAATGGCGATACCCCTCCAATCCCAGTACTGAGGAGCGTGGGGCTAGAGAACGGGGAGTGTGGTGGGGTCAACCTCGGAGAGATGAAACCCCAACCCCATCTGCAAACAAGAAAGAGGAGGAGGAGGAGCAGGGCAGGAGGAGAGGGAAGAGGAAGAGAAGGGAAAGGTTCTGTGTCAACCTATCACAAGGGAGGGTGAGTCTGCATCAACATCATACGCAGGCAAAAGACACTCACAGTAAATATTTCACAGGGCAAAACAAAAGAATACGTCATGCTGCCTCCAAAAAAAAAGCCCACAGTCCCAATTACTGCTTCTCCAATTACGAATGGTCTTACACGTAATCTTCTCGGGCTAATTTTATTAGTTTGGGCAGTGTTCACAATATCAGCCACAGAGGACTAAAAATCTGATTAAACTAATTTAGCCAACACAGGAAGGAGAAAGGGAGGCTCAGGAGACAGTATTCATTTGATGGCTACAATATATATCAGAAGAGAGTATTCTGTAAGCCACTACTTACAAATGCAAACTTCTTTAGGGTTTGGAATTCAAAAGCACTTGCTCTTGTGACTAAATAAACAGACGTATCTGAATAGCTTGGTCTAAAATATTAACAGTCTTGCTGCACCAGAGATGTTAGTTCTTGCCTCCCTCTTTGCCTTGCTTCTGTCAAGAAGCCATAGAGCATACATCCACAGTGCCTAGCTAACCATGTAATTGAGAGCTCCCTGCTCTCCTCGCTGTGGGAATCTGTCAGTTAAAGTCTAAGGATACATACACGCCGCGATGAAAATGAACTTACACAAATCTGTCTGTGGACGAGGAGGGGCTGGGGTGCAGGCCGACATTTTGCTACTTAATTGGCTGAGGCCGGCTTACCAGTGCACATGTGTGTTTGGGCGCGGGTGTGCTGTATTATAAGACTCTTCTTGACAGACCTATTTAGTGAGAAGAAGGTGTTTTCTTCCCCCCAGATAATTGCTCAAAATCACGCTTTCAAAGTCAGAGTGATTCAAACTTGCCTGTCTGTATTTTGCAAACACACTCGGAAGGGAATGCAAATACATCCTATTTCTCATTCAATGCACAGGTTTGGGTATGCTTTCTCTCTCTTTCTTTCTCCCCTTCCTTGAGCAATGAAGGAGAAGAAATTCAAATCCCCCAGAGTTCAGACCATCCCTAGTGTGATTTACATGGTCCAAATCTTTCCCAGAATGTTTTAACCCCGATGCAAGCTCGGCAGCCTCGCTAAGAGCTGTTGAAACAGACCCTGGCAGTTGAACAAAACATGGGGACCCGAGATGTCCTTTTGCTAGGTAACTTGTTAGACATTATTAGGTTAAGGTTATTGAAGTTGGAGTCCTCTCCTGCGTCTATGTCCCTGGCAACACACACTATTAATAAGTAAAATATTAAGGCATCACGACCCATCCGTCTACTCCCTTTGTATGTCTGACCCTTCTCATCCCAATCTACTGAGTCGAATTGCTTGTTGTGATCTCAACTGATCTTTGTGGCTTGATCCTGTGCAGGTAAACACATGTGCTTTGGAGTTCCTGAGTACCCCAGCCAGGCTATGCTCCAGAGGCAGCTCCTTCTGTCATCTGGCTCTTACAGTCCACCCTTCCTTTCGGTAGCATACTAGGCTTAAATAAAGAAATGGTCATTCTTGCCCTTTGTCCTTGGTAACACTTTTGGGGGACAGTCCCTCTAGCAGGACAAAGCCTATAGTACCCAAATCCCCAGTAGGTTTTTAAAGGAGTCTCCCCCCCCACCCCCCGCTTTGGATGGTGCCTGGAAGAGTGGATAAAGAAAGGACTTTGAAGTCAGCCCACCTTCATGTTTTCCTAAAAAATGACCGAGCCCCAACCCCAGTAGGGTAGGAGCCACTTCTTATCTATGAAGAGGATAGTGTTACAGGTTGACATGCAGACACCGTCTGGACCATGGCAGGGGCTGAGTGACCAGCAGTTTGTTTTATCCCTCGCTCCCTTGACTCAGCTCAAGTCCCCTGTTAGCATCTTATTTTCCCTTTGTATTTTTAAATGTCCATGTAGAGATCCTAGGATGGTGGATACAGGCAGTAGCAAGCACGGACACATGCTAATAAGAGAGTTCAGAGATAAGAAAGAAGCCACATGAAGGTCGCTGACACAACCAGGCTACCACAATGACCCACATATACGTCAGCTGTCAGCAAAGTTCTGTAGAGCAGAGACCTCGCAGTGAGGATCTATCTCAATACCAAACACAGGAAGAGGTTTAATAAGCATTCTAAGGCCTAGAAAGAACTATGGCCTAGTACTAAAAAGCAGTCCCACGACAAAGAACTTCTTAGCACAGATCTGTACACACAAAATGCAAAATGCAGGACCAATCCTAGGACCTTATTGGATTCTGTTTTATTATCCTGAAGGAAATGAAACAGCTGGATATGGGGTGGCCCTTGTATATATTTCACATGGGCCAATCCTAGAGAGTTAAAGGATGGTACAATCTCTTACAGACTCTAGAGGAATTTCAAGACTGTCCCAAACCTGCTCTTCTGTTTTAAGTGGGGAAAGTGAGCCCTGCAAAAATCCCTCTTCAAACAGCTGCAATTTTAGAAATTAAACCAAGTCTAACCATTTCATCTTTTTAAAGATGAAAATATGTAGATCTAGCCTCTGGTATGAAATGCTAACTGTGGTTCTTACAATGGGACATCTGGCTATGTCATCCTTGTCACCAACAGGAGCCCGAGATAGAAAAGGTTGTTTTCTTTCTTACTTTTTAAAGTACATTGTAATGACTAAATAGATAAAGTACAGGTATTTTAATTGTGATTAGACAACCAGACATCTTAGATGGCTCAGCCAGCTTGCTGCCTTTAGTTCCACTGGAGCCAAGCATGGAGGAGACCCAGCAAGACTGATCCCAAGAGGGGGAAAAAAAAAAAACCAAACAAACATTTTAAATAGAATTTCTAATAGAGAGATCTAATGTAGGCAAGACCAAATGTTACCTGTTAAGCTCAGGTATTCATTATTATTGTTGTTGTTGTTGTTTTGCTATTATTATTATTATTATTATTATTATTGATTTTAGTATCACATTAATCCAGAAGCTCATCCTCTCCTCTCTAGCACAGATGTCAAAGCTTAGAAATGAGCAGCCAGGCTTCTCCCAGACGTCAAAGCTTAGAAATGAGCAGCCAGGCTTCTCCCAGACTGAGCCTCCATAAAGGAGACCCAGATGGAGCTGCAAATGGCCAAGTTGCAACTTCCTGTTCCACATCGTGCCTCTCCTGCCCTGCCTGCTGGGTTCCTTCAGAAATTACTTGCTCAAGTCGTCCTTTCGGGTTTCACCACCGCGTGCCAGGTGGCTCCCTTAGTCACAGACTCCACACATGCCACACACACTCCGGATCTGAGATCCTCACCGCAAAGGCCCTGAGTGCCGGGAGTGGGTGAGGGCCTGGGGTACCAAGAGCAAAAAGTTGCCACTTTGGTTCTCATTTCAAAACTGCTTGAGAAAGAAGATCAGAAAGAGGTAGGTGTGTTTCACAGATGCTGCTGAGATTAAAGGGTGCGAGGAGTTTTGCAAGGACAAAAGCCCGTGTTCGTTCATCCGTTCAGCCGTTTGCACAGGGGTCCTCACCTGAGAAATAACTTCTGAGTGCCTACGCTATGCCAAGTGTTCTGTGGGGCTTGCAAGGGTGAATAATGAAGAGGCGATGTTGAAGTCCACACAGGTGGAAGAATAAAGAGTTTTCAGTGTTTCGGGACCAGAGGAGGGGCACTAGCCAAGCGCACCAGGGGAATGTTGGGGCATCCTCACAAAGAGGCTTCTCAAAATTTCCAAGCACTGTGGGGTAATGGGCTGGAGGGTGCCAGTCATTGGGAGTGGGGGCTGGGGTACTCAGTCAGAGGGTCAGAGGATGGGGAGACGTATGGCAGCTGGCAAAACTGGAAGGGAAGATTATGCCCTTAGACTAAGGGTCCTTCTGGGCCTGAAGGGCCATGAGTCTTGGTTATTCTCCCCCATGGCGGCGAGATAGCTATACGGTAGAAGCCTGGCACTATATCCTCTTGCTTACAAGCTCAGTTGGCTCCATGCTGCCTCCTGACAAAAACCTCGTCTGGGCTAGGCCATCCATGTGTGGAACTATCAACACGGGGCTTCAGAAAGTGTGAACCAATGTCTCTATTCTTTGTGATCTGACCATGTGCTAGCTACACAATTTATTATGGACCCACAGAACACTGTGACCTTCTCCTTGGCCTGGATCACTATCGTCTCACCAGAGACCCTAAGTCCCCACAATATTCAAGCTTGCTCTAAATAAAAAACCAAAGGAAACACTTAACCAATCTCCTGTTAACAAATCACATCTTTATTTATACATGCGTGAAGAAGGGTTGGTTATCTCTGCTGATGGTTTTATACCCACTACGGGGTCCCTACATCATCCTCAATCTAGTTTTGAAAAATGAGGCTACACATTCTAGTGGAGGCAGCTTCCGAGGAACCCCGGCCTCTCCTAAGACTCTGCGGAAGCCCATGAGGAATGAAGAGAGACAAACGCTTGCTGTTCAATTAAGATGTTTATTGGTGTGATGTGTGACACACGGTTCATTTCTCTGCAGTGTGTCCTGGTACAGCATCACCTAGAATGCTGCTTCTTCAACACAAACCCCAAAGAACGGCCTTTTCCTTCCTTTCCTTTATAAAGTATTAACGAGACTGGGCTTCCCTGAACTCAGTTGCTCTGTGAGAACATAGTGCATTCCTCCCTTGCTTTTTGTCTTTGTTTTCTGGGTTTTGGGGTTTTTTGGTTGCTTTTGGGTTTTGTTTTGTTTGGTTTGGTTTGGTTTGAGTCAAAGTCTTGCTTTATGGCCCTAGTTGGTCTGGCATATAGTAAGTAGCCCAGACAGACCTGGAACCCACAGCAATTCTCCTGTCTCTGCCTCATCTTTAGTGGCACTGGAAATGTGTGGCACCATGTACGGTATTTACTGTGTTTATCCAGGACAATGGATGAGGAGATAACTTTATATTTTCTCAGCGCGCGACAGAATGTAAAAAGCTTAGAGTCCGACCTAAAGGTGACACAGGTTTTGTCTTGCCAAAGAAAAGAAAGCCTGGCAACGTCCCTTGAAATAGTCCCAGGATTGGTCTCGCAGACTGATATAAAGAAGTCGGAGGAAATAAAGACAAAACTGCATGCACTACCCCCCCCCCCCGGGCTGGAGATAGAAACTGTTCCAGTTCTGTTGATGAGGGAGGTGGGGACTCTCAGCTCAGAAGCCCAACCCTCTGACCCCATATCTGTACAGGAACTTGTGTCCTTCAAGACGCTCAGACACGCTCCTCTTTGTCTTCTCATCTTGAAACTTCGGTTACCAAGGGAGGACTTTGAAAAGCAAGCAGATAGACACAAGGCAGGCAAGGAAAAGAACAGGAAATCCGAGCAGGCCAGCATCTAACTTGGGAGGCTTAAACCAGGGAAAAGAAGAAAAGCTCAGAGGGAAAAAAGAGGGGAGGGACGAAGGGAGGGGGAAGAAAGCGGGTGTGAGAGGAGAGGGTCAGGAAGGAAGAGGAAGAGGGAAGAGAGAAAGAGAGGTGAGGAAGAGGAGGAAAAGGAGGGGAAGGGAAGGGAAGGGACTCAAAGGACCAGAGACTTCTCTCAGTTGGCAGAGTGACCACTGTGTGTGGTACAAAGTCCTGATGTGGCTCATTCCTGTAGTGGAGATAGATACATCGGGAGTTCAAGGGCAGCCTAGCGGATGGATTCTGTCACAGAAAGGGGAAAGAGACTGAGGAAGAGTGAAGACGAATGCTGGGCAGTGGTGGCACACGCCTTTAATCCCAGCACTTGGGAGGCAGAGGCAGGCGAATGTCTGAGTTCGAGAACAGCCAGAGCTATCCTGTCTCAAAAAACCAAAAAAAAGGGGGGAGATGGGAAGCTGGGAGGTGGGAAAGGGAAGGAGAGAGTGGAAAAGCGAGAAAATGCTTCTTAGTTTCCCATCCAGCAATATACTGTTGCCGTTGTTTGAAGAAAATGACAGCCACTCCAAGGACATTTAAGAGTTCCTTTTGAATGTGTTCTTAATTCCTGGCTCTGTTTGTTTGTTTGTTTGTTTGTTTGTTTTTCCTTCAAAAGTCAGGCTACTTCTAAAGGAATTCTGTTTTGTTTCTTTTCTTTCCTTTTATCGACTTCCTGGTCTACCCAGCTGCTTCCCCCAGGGAAAGGCAGCACCAAATGCCACCCTGACAGCCAGACTTTTTGCATGGCGGCTTAATTACTCATTATGAGATCCCATCAACAGGAGCTCTGGTCTGTGGTTTTGTAATAAGGGCTGTTATCTTTCCTAAGACTTTCAACTCCTTCACTGGGGGGGGTGGGGTGGTGTGGGGGGAGGACTGTGGCAGAGATGTTCACCACCCCACTTTCCACGGGAAGGGAACGGAATGATTTTAATGCATGAATCTGATGCCATTAACAATGCTGGCAGCTGTTTAATCCCAGTAGAAATAACAGCTGAGTTCCAACTGCAGGAAAAAAAATAATAATTAACTCTTCAGTGGGTTTGGAGGAAGGGATCTCACAAATCAATTATGGGGCTCTATCCTTACCTGCGGTTTTTGTCAATTATTCAGCCATTAGGGCAGGGATGGGGTGGGGGTGGGGCACTCCTTGGCGAATAAAATGACAGAAGGCCCTTGAAGGCAAAGAGACTTGTTAAGTCCGGAGAACAGATTTATTAAATGGGTCTGTTAGAGATGTTCTCCATTAATTAAACTAAAGAACCATTTTTTTCCCTCCATGTTTCCCCAGAATTGCAGGGCATAATGAACTGGAAAGAAATGGGAAATGAAGAAGTGAGAGATGTTGGTGACCTGCTGGCAGGGAGGAGAGCTGAGCTGCGAGGCAAAGAACATATCAGATTCTGTCGCTAAAACGGATGCACGTGGTGGGACTCGAGGCAGTGCGCTTGCGCTTTACAGTGCTGTTTAATTTAGACGAACCACATGGACACCGGGAGACTGCAGTAAGCTTTTTACTTGGCTCTTGAGCAGACAGGCTCTTATTGAGGTCCAAGTTCTCTTGCCCGCCCCGCCCCACCCCCGCCTCCGCCCCCCGCTTCTGCCCCCAGTTTGCTAATTAATACCCTTTCGGTTACTATCTCTGTTGCTTTTAATTTGTAAAATATTATAGATATAAATATGCCTGATTAAGATCCAGCCTTGAAATATATGACACTCACTTTGCAGCTCCTGGATAATAAAGCACTCCTGGATCCTCTCCGTTCGTTTATAACGTGGTGAGACTCGTAGCGGATGTCTTAAGCATCCAAAGGTACAAACAGCAACATTATGTGCATTTAAATTTGGCTCTTTGTCTGGATGCCCCTCTCCCTAGTGTAGCAGCTGATGGCCTCTGGGGAGCCTCGGTTCATCTGGAAATGACACGGCTCTGCCACATGACATGGCTTTGCCACCTGCCTGAGCCTCCCTCTCACTGGGAAGTGGGGAGCGCCAACCTGTTCTCCACGGAGACCTCTGAGGCTGCTGGGGGATAAGGAGAGACTGTATTCATCTGAGTTAAGCTTACAGGCAGCTGGAGAAGGTTCCCTGGGAACAGCAGGCAGGGCCATGGTGCAGCTTCAGAAAGCATCCCCAGTTCCTGGGCTCTTGTCCCCATTGTACTGATGGGAAAACTGAGATTCTGAGAGGGGAAATGGGCTGGCTGTGTCTTGTTAGCGATGTGTTTAATGTGATTGGGCAGAAAATGCCTGTAAAATCCCTTGGTCAGCTTTTCAATCCAAACTCACAAGGGAAGGATAATACACAAGAGCTGAACTTGACACAAAGAATCCTGGGCAGGGAACATTCTAGGGAGAGGCTTGGCTCACTCAGTACCCATGTCATCTTCTTCTGTCCAACATTCATCCTTCCCTTACTGTGCCATGTGACACAAAGCCACCCTAGGCCTCATGCTTCTCTCACCCTGGGCTTCCCCTGCAGCCTTACTGTGAGCCCTCAGGAAACCCTTCCATTAAGTGGCTTCAGTTAGTTTTCCATGACGACAGCAACTCGTAAAGTAGCTCACACGTGTTTGCATGGTCTTCCCTGCTCACATTCACAGGCACAGCGCCTGACCTCATCATTAAGCAGCCTTCCTCATAGCTGCATCCGTTTGGCTTCTGGCAAATGGATAAAGTATGGGACTCCTTCAGGGCTTAGACGCCAACCTTGACTTTGGCCCATGATGTACCTAAGGAACATTCTAGAACTTGCCATTTGAACTAATACCCAAACTACTAGGACCTGCGCTACAAGGTGGCTGTGGAGTTTCTGCCTCCCCCGGCTCCCCTCCAATGGTGATCAACCAGGTTTCCCAGAAACAAAGGCTCTGCGTCGGGGAGGAAAGGAGGGCGACCCCACAGTTGAGCCCTCACTGAGCTCCCAGGACTCCATCTGATCAGAGAATGTCCTTTCTTGCTACACACCTAAGAGTTCAGGAAGACAGGGTTGGAAAGGTGTCTCTGTAGGTAAAGGTGCTTGCTGCCAAGCCTGAGGGTCTGCCTTGATCTCTTGAGTCCCCATGGTGGAAGGAGAGAACCAACCCCCCTACACAGTTGCTGTGGCATTAATGTGCACACACACACACACACACACACACACACACACACACACACACACGCATGCACACACTACATAAATAAATTTAACTAAAAATTTAAAACGGGAGAGGATTAAGAAGCTCGATTTCTTTCGGTCTTCCTTCCTTTCTTTCCCTCTTTACTTTTAATTTAAGGAACTGCCTTCACCCATAGAGGGGTTGGTGATATGACAAACATTCCGCGTCCCTTCTTATGGTAATACTGCTCTCTGCAAATGGTTCGGCTCCGATCCAATTGAACATAATAAAACGAAACAATCTGGGAGCTAGCTCCAATGGCTCTCGTCTTCACCATACTAATGATTTCAAAACCAATGAACAGAGCTGGAATGGGCAGATGAAAGGAAGGACAGCATGGCAGGCTCTGCCTCGCCAGCCCTCGGCATCCGTCGGCATCCACAGCTGGGGTGGTGCCTGCTGTTGTGGTGCCCTGAATCTCCACGGGGCTTAATGAAAAGGAGACTCCCTTGGCTTCGGTGCTAGACTTTACATAGAAAATTAAGGCAGTCTGACGGTGCCCATATGCACGTTAACTATGACAGACTGAAACTTGTCTGTGACGTTGGTGAAGGATCGATCACTGGGGAGTCATATGGTCACTTCCAGGACCTGGTCTCCCTGGGTATTAGCTACAAGGACTAGGTCTATCTGCTCACTGTGGACCGAATCCAGAGCATGTGGGTTCTGTCTGGGGTTGGGTGTCATCATTCCCTAGGCTAGGAGAATGGTGTTGGGGCTAGTCTAGAAATTACTTAGATGTACATTCATTTGTTCGTTCGTTCATTCATTCATTCATTCCTGTACATTAATCCTGTCATGCATGTACTTGGGCTAAGAGTTAAAGAGATGAGTGAGTCTCACACTGTAACCTTAGAGATCTCAGAAGAGCAGAAGTTGCGTACATGTGTTTAGTGTCTTAGGCTGCTGTTAAGTAAAAGATGCAGTCAGAGAATGGAAGCCAGCTAGGGAGAAAAGGCTCTCCATGTCAGGTTTCTTCCTTCTCTCAAGCCAGCTTATGTCCCAGGGTATTACAGCACAGCTTCACGCCTGCCATCCTGCCCCTGCCTGCCCTCTTTTACAAACCTCACAGACCAGGGTCTCCTGAACCAGCTCCTGACTGACCCTTCCTTAGGTGGAAACCTGACCCCACCCGATCCTCCTGAGTCTAAACTTCAGTGTGACGACAGTCCTTGCTTTTTTTTTCTTCCTCTGAAAGCCTGGATGAATGTCTGTCCGGTAGGGTGGTGATGGGGAAGGATGGGGGGGTAGGTTGTGGGGGATGGGAGAGGATGGACATTACCTGCTCAGAGATACATGTGTTCATTTAGAGCAGAACCAGGGACAAGGATTTAATGCCTGTCTACCAGATACCTCTAGACATTAGTGGGCTTCTTTGAAGATTCAGGTGAACATGAGGAGAGACGCAGAAACACATAACACGTGTGTCTTGGGGGTTGGTGGATCACTATGGGGAACATTCTAGAAGGGAAGGAGAGCAACGGTGGATTTGGTTGGAGTGACTGGTGTATTGCAAACACCTTCTGGTGAAGATACTAATGACAGTTAATTACACACACACACACACACACACACACACACACACACACACATTCTAATTATGGAGTCCTCCATCACACCAGGCCCCTGTGCTGATCTGACACCTGAGGATTCATCCAGTCCTTGCAACAGCTCCAGAAAGCAGAGGGAACCCTCATTTTCTTCTACGTAACAGGCTTGGAAGTTGTCTAGGCACAGAGTGGTCAATGTTCACACAAAGTCCAGGAAGCAGCTCACCGAATCAGGCCCCAGACCACCATTTTTCACAAAAGCAAACTTGCAACACAGTTAAGGCCCTTTAGAAAGTCCATCCTCTTTTACCTGGTGTTCCTATTTTTTGGAAAACATGACTTGGGAAATAATTAAAGTATATATGTATCAGTCTGTGATTGTCATGGTCATTTTGGCCTTGTTTTAGTAAAAGAAATAGAAGCATGTTAAATATTCAATAAAAATGGAATAGTTAAGAGAAAAACAAACAAACAAACAAACAAACAAACAAACAAACCCTAGACACAGAGGAGGCTGTAGAGATGGTTCAGGAGTTAAGAGCACTGGCTGCTGTTTCAGAGGGCCCAGGTTCAATTTCCAGCATATACATGGCAGCTCACAACTATCTGTAACTCTAGTTCCAATGAATATGACTCGCTCTTCTGGCTTCTTTGGGGAACTGCAGGCATGCATGTGCTGCACACACATACAGAGTAAAAATAAATCAAACTAAAAAAAAAACCAAAAACAAACAAACAAACAAAAAAACAAACAAATAAACCAGCTAACCAACCAACCAAAACCTAGGCATAGAACAGGCTATTGAAGTTATAACTCAATAATTAAATAGCCTCAGCTATTTCAGAGTGTGAGGCAGAAGGATTGAACATTTCAGCCCAACCTGATCTCCATACTTAGACTCTGTCTCTGAATAAATAGAAATGGGTCAATGATGTAACTCAGTGGTAGAGCTCTCTCAGAGTATATGTGATGTCCCGGGCTCTATCCTGTACTGCAAGACATAAACAGTAACAGTAATACAACTGAAAGAAAAGAATAAAGAATAGCCTTCACCAAAAATAATGAACCTCGTGCCAGGTGTGGTACCTCATACCTGCAATCCCAGCCCTCAGGAAGACTGAGGCAGGAAAACTGGTATTAGCTAGAGGACAGCCTGGGCTATAGAGTAAGTTTCAGCCCAGTCTGAACGGCAGAGTGGGACTCTGCCTTAAAAAAAAGCAAGGGTTGGAGAGATAAGACTTGCTTCTAAGCTGGAGGGGCTCAGATTGACATCACAAGAAAAAAATTCAACAAGTACCATGCTACACACACACACACACACACACACACACACACACACACACACACACAAAACTAAATAAATAAATAAATAAATAAGCAAGAAAAACAAAACAAAGTAACTCATAAAGTGTTAGTAACGTAATGCAACTATATAATTGTGTAAAGGTGAGAAACAAAGTAGAAATTTCTACAGAGTAAAATTTAGTATGTTTAGAAGCCACATCCAGGGTGCATTAAGAAGAAAAAATTCTATTTGGTTGAGCGATTTACTTTAGGGTATAGCTGTAATCTTTTCTTAGCCCGCAGTCTCTTAATGCAGTGCCTTGAGAAAACTCAACTGGTTCTGTTTTTTGGTTTTTTTTCCTTTCTTCTGATTCTTCTGAGATATTACACATGGAAAAACTATGTTGTCTTTGTGGGTTTTTAATATGTCAGTTGAGCAGACAACACTGGGTACTTTAGCTCATGGAAAGGAAGAGATTACAAGTGGAAAGGCGTTCTGTTCTCCAGCCTAATCGCACAGTGTGTCTGTCCAGAGTTGATGAAGCAGGCAGATCCCCATGCAGATAACTGGTCTGTACCTGTTCTCACAGCTCCTCCCTCCTCCAGCTCTACTTTATAGCAGTCTGAGTCCAAATTCGATCACCTGCTTCGTCCGATTGTCTGAACCATAACAACTCCGCTTGGGAAAATCTAATACTGTCAAATCTAGGGACTGCTCCTGTACCCACAATAGGATCAAACAAATGAGCCATAAGCCTTCAGATATAACATCAGTGACCAAGGAGACAGAGAGGAACAGGGTCCCCGTTTTCAGAGTGAGCTGATTAGCTGGGATCATGTCATAAAGTGACCGGGATGAGGCCTCAATAGAGAACACAGAAATTCAACAGCACTGGAGTGAGTGGGCGTGGCTTATTCTGTAGACATCAACAGACCAAGAGTCTCTCACTGACAAGCACAGGACTGTAAATCTGAATGGGCAGGTATTTTATTAGGCATCTTAAAATCCACTCAATGGTCAAGAGTGATTTAAATGGTTTTTATTTATTATTACTCTGTGTGTGTGTGTGTTCGCATGACAACTTTTAGTTGTCTAGTTTTCTCCTTCCATCTTGGAACCTAGGAATCAAACTTGTGTTCTCTGGTTTGCTCAGCAAACTATCTTACCCAGTGAACCATCCTGAGGGCCCATCAACAGTGGTTTTTGTTGTCGTTCGTTGTTGTTGTTGTTGTTGTTGTTGTTGTTGTTTTGCTTTTGTTTTTTTAAAGACATTGTTATTGTTGTCTCTGTGTTACTGGTGGATAATTCTGAGGTCCTTAAAGGCTCTAATAAGGAAGAGGCAAAGACGAAACTGGAAAGAAGGTTTCACAGGAAACCCAGTTTGGGCAAATCCCATAAGGGTGGCTGGCTTTGGAAAAACATCCCTCACTCAGGGCTCATGTAAGTTTCCTATGAACTAAGCTTTTGCATCTTAAAACAAAGTGATAAGACGTGCTCACATGTTTGGTACTTAGTGCAATATTTGATACAACATCCAAACTCAATAAAACGCTGGCTCTTAATGGATTTAACATTACATCACTGCAACTACTTGGGGAAAGAGCACATCCTAACACAACAGCCATAAGCAAATATCTGACTCGGGGTCAATAGTGCAATCATGATCTACCCTCTTGAGTGTTTAGAAGTGAAGTGACTGCTTTCTGCAATGGACTTTGAAAGGAAGGTGGATTGATGGGTGGATGGAGGGATACGTGGACAGGGGTACAGGTAGAGCAAGGTTATTTACAGGTGGCAGGTGGCGCACGTGCGAGTAATAGTGCTTTCAGGTTGTGTTACGAGTGAAATATTTCACCGTAGCAGACTGCTGGGAAACTGGCATACTGTGTGGCAATAAATGATGCAATACCATGGGACAGTCCCACAAAAGAGCGGTAATAAAAACGCAGTAAGCGACTAAATAAGTTGCTCTAGAGGATCCCATTTATCTGACACTCAAGGTGTGAGTTTGGCCATCTATGGAGCTGGGTGGTTAAGAGCTCTTGCCATTCTTGGAGAGGAGCTATGGCTGGTTCCCAGCACTCATGCTGGGCAACTCAACACAAACTGTAACTCTAGCTTTGGCAGCTCTGATACCCTCTTCTGGACTCTGTAGGTACCTGCATTCATACTGTGTGCACACAGACAGACAAATGAACGAACAAACAAAAACCCTAACCTTTAGAATCAGAATATAAAAAGATGGCCTGGAAATCAGAATAGTCTCTAGTTGGACGTGGTGACAGGCTTTACCGTTGAGAAAGGGATTTGAGGGATCTTCCTAGAGTGCTGGCAGTGCTCCAGGGCTTGATCTAGGGGTGTATTTACATGGGTATGTTAGCAAGTCAACACCTCGCTGAGCTGTGCATCAAGCGTGTGAGTAGCTCGAAGTGGGTAAGACGCATCTCAGTATAGATTCTGACTCCAACAGCTCACCATTCCTGAATGCCCTTTTCTTTCTGCACCGGGCATTCTTTCTAGGCACTTTCTGATGCATTCATTTGGAAAATCATTTCAGAGAATTGTCTGGCAGAATACATTATTTAAGCTTTTAAATGCAATGAGCAGCGAACTATCTTATTCTTAGGAAATAGCTGTCATCTTTTCAGAGTAAGCTTGGCCTGGGAGGAAATCATGAGTGTGTGACACCACTCAGCCTCCTGGTCTTGTCCCTCGGCCTGAGGGTCTTATCATCCTTTCTTTACAAACAGGTTGCTTCCATAACCAACGAACAAAATCTCTCTCTGATCTCAAATCTCTACCCTCTGGAGTGAGACTGTTGTAAGGATGTAGAGAGAAGCCAACTCTAACACACCCCACCCAGAAAATCACCTGTTGGGTAGATATCCTTATCTCTCTCTCTCTCTCTCCATTATCCAGGAGATAGCTCAGAGGAGAGGGCAAATCTTTCTCCTTCCCCTTTCCAAAGTTTCTCCTTGGCCAGATCAATGATTCACAGATTTAAAAAAAAAACGTATCAGGAACATCCTGGAAGGTTGTCCTGTTGGTGGACGTAACAGTTGTCTCTGACGACAAAGACCTGATTGCCGGGTCTATTCCTAGTCCCTGATGAATTGCTTTGGTACATGTTTGAAAATAACCTAAAGGCAGGGTAACTCAAAGATGACATCTGGTACATTATCATGGGGAGGAGCTGTAGCCATGAGGTCAGAGTAGAGATGACAGGCTGAGGTCTGCCTGTACTGGGAGGATTTGGGGTACTTGTTCAAACTGCAACGCCTCCTTGTTCCTCTCCATACTCACGGAATCCACGTATCTGGGAGCATGCTCCAGAACATGACTATTTTAAGAAAGTTGTTCTGGGCATTGTCTTCTTCAACAAAAGCTGCAAGGTTGGAGCTATAGGAGTGGCTCAACGGTTAAGAGAACAGGTGCTCTTAACAGGGCCAGAACTTGGCTCACAGCACCTATGTCAGGTGGTCACCACTACCCGCAACTTGAACACCAGGGGACCCAACACCTTCTGCAGGCACTTACGTACACATGTACATGACACATATACACATTCACACTAATAAAGCTAAGATGTTTGTTTGTTTGTTTGTTTGTTTGTTTGTTTCAGGATCGAGGACCTTTTGGGGAAGAGTTTGTTTAAGAAAATACACCATACATTTATTTCTTAATCCATCCTTTCTGCCAATCTACTGTTTCATCCATCCACTTATATAACTATGTAGCCATGTACCCACCTCCCATACATCCAGATATGACTTGTTCATGCATCATTCTGCACATTAATGCACCTATCCATGCACTCATCTATGTACCTAACAGGCATTCATGTTTGTCTGTTAATATATACAGCTATCTGTATATCCATTCACCTGCATACCCATATATCCATCCAACCATCCATCCATCCATCCATCCATCCATCCATTTGTTCATCTATACATCATCTATCTGCCCATCTGCCCAGCTATCCCTCCATATGCCTGTACAAACATATATCTGCCCACATATTTTTTCATATATCTATCTATCTATCTATCTATATATATATATATATATATATATATATATATATATATATCCACATATTTCTATCCATATATCCATCAACTTATCCACCCATCTGTGCATCCATCAATCACATAGTTACTTAATATTATCTTTATGCAACATGAGTGATTGGATTTTCTTTGCTGCTTAAGATAGATGGATAGATAGATAGATTCCTCTATATTGGGTAGTTTTTCAGCAATTCACCTATATAATTATCAATTCAGTTGTATTACTATCATAAGAACTGAGAACACTTATAATAGTCATTTCCTCTATTGGTCTCAGTGCCTTACATGAAGGATCAAATGGGCTTTTGGAGAGCATGGCTCCATGATACCACAGAGTGCGTGACTTGAGACTCTTTCCAGGGACCATGTACCTTTAACAGGAAACACCTGAGTCCCAGGAGTCTCAGGTCAGCCAGCACAGATCTATGGAGCTGATTACTTTCTGAGACGGCCAATTACAAGTGAGTAATTTCTTTTCCCCCAAGGTACTCTCGGGAGAATACACTATAGATTCTTCTGTTTCCAGGAAGCTAAGAGGATTTGGGTACCAAAGCAAGCCCCATCCATTGTGAAGTTCTTTGAACATAAAGCTTTTGGAGGAGCTCTGCTTGTACAGAACAACAATAACCACAGAGGCAAAGGTTCAATAAATGACAGTGGTGGATTAACAAGAAGAAATAAAAGATATGAGGCAGCCTGATAGAAGAGGACCCAAAACTAAATGCATTCGTCTGGGATTGGCCGCTGCAGATCTCTACCAGAGTCACTTAACCCAGGAGCTGGTGACCCAGGGAATTTTTGTAATTATTGTGCTCTGTAGAATTTCCTTGTTTCTTTCTCTGTCTCTCCAGACCATAGAATCTGGAGCAAAACTGTCATTTCTTTCTTCTGTAATTCTGTATTTGATCAAGATGGGAATCTAGTGGAATCTGCCAAAGCAGATAGATGCAAGGATCTGGAGAGTTGTTGTGGCCTTGACCTAAAGCCAGTGACGGCTGTCTGTGGGGACAGCCTCCTTTCATTTACATATTACAGCTGTTTAAGAACAACGCTATTCTAGCTAAAGAATGGGCAAGATGGCAGTCATTCAGCCACAACAAGCTTGAAATTAGCTTCATACGAATTGTAGGCCAAATGCTTGTGAGAGATAGTCCCTGTCCTTCTGTTTGTCCTAGCTGTAGGCAAAGGTATCGCAGATCTCTGACCCAAAAGATAGCCAGTTTGGGGTCCCATATCACAACTCAAGCACCAGAGATTTTTCTACATTGGGACATGGGTGTCATGAAGTTCACTGTGTCAATTGCTCCATAATCCCAAACTTCATACCTTATCACTCATCCTGTGACCTCTGTCCTAACTTGTTAGCCTTTAAGCCAGTCTAGGGCTAGGGAAGTTCATGCCTGGCAAGCATGAGTTCCTGAGTTCAATCCCTGGGACCTACATTAAAAAGTCAGCATCCTGGTGAGCTACTCAAGCTTCGGCGGGTAGCTCTACACTGATGCCCACTGGGGAGCCACTGGTTAAAACAAGTGCACCACAAAGCAAAGATGAAAAAAAAAGATACATAAAGGGGATGTTGGTGGGAAGGGTTGGTGAGAGTGGGAGTGGCATAAGAGGTAGTGGGAGAATGAGGGGGACCAGAATGTATTATATCCATGGATGGTATTGTCCAAAATTAATTTTTAGAAGCCTGGGCATGATGATCAATTCTTGTAATCCCAGCACTGGGGATGTAGAGACAAGGGGATCCCTGGAGTTTGAGTGTAGCCAGCCTAGTCCAATTGGGTAAGTTTCAGTTCAATGAGAGACTCTTGTCTCCAAGAATAAGGTATGCTGAATGACACGTGTGGCCAACCTTTAGCTTTCATTGCATGTGCACACATGTGTACCTGCACACATACACCCCCCCCCCCCCAAATATATGTCTGACCCACCATGCAGCACACACCCACATACTGATAGCTCTTACATTTTCCACTTGGACTCATTATTCCGTGTTATCTGACCTTTTTATATGATGCTTTATAGGGTCTCATTAGTTTCATGACATCTATGGAGTTACTTTGCAAATATTAATCAGCATTTCGATCTTCATCCCAGAAATCTGCCTCTATATCACTTAGAGAATTATCAACACTAGTTCTGACATGCTGGAAGTAGATAGATGGATATGTGGCTAGATGGCTATATGGATGGATGGATGGGTAAATGGACAGTTGGATGGATAAATAGTTGAAAGACAGATGAATAGATGGATTAATGAATAGATGAGTAGAACAGATGGATGGATGAATAGATAGTGAATGGATGAAAAGTATGTATGTATGTATGTATGTATGTATGTACCAGTGTATGTACACATGGCTCACTCTTTCACAATTTCCATCATAATACCTGAAGTGCTTCAATATTCATATCTTGTCAAATGTTTGTGTCCCATAGTAGACTCTAAGTTCCATCTGACTGAGATCTTTCCCTTGTCTACCTTGGCTTCTCAGGGCCTTACCAAGCAGCTGTCAGAACCAGTAAGTACAGCAACAGGCTGGAAAACATGCCTTGGGAAAACAAATGAATGTATTTTGATATTCACGTTTGTAAGTCTGCCCAACATCATTACAGGAACAAGGATTTCCCAGTAAGGAGGACACTGGGAGCCTTGCAGTAGAGGTGCTCTGTTGCTATGTTACCTTCGTCCTGTACAAAGAAGTAGTTAGTGCCAAGTTCTGATAAAACTTCTGATTGGAAGATGTCTTTCTTGATGGCAAGGAAAAGTGGGCAGATTTTTAATGGCCTGATATCTTGGAACTCTCTCTTTCCACAGATGAGAAAATCAAGAAGTAATAGACACCATAAGGTTCTAAACCCACCATTCCTACCACTCAGATTGGAGTTCTTTCCACTGTGGTATGTGGAACCTGTAAAACAGAATATAACAAATACATTTTTCCTTTGTTGATGCTGTTCCTGGCTTTTGATTTTTTAGGTTTTTTTGTTGTTTTGTTTTGGTGTTGTTGTTGTTGTTGTTGTTTGAGACAAGGTTTCTGTTTGTGGCCCTGGCTATACTGGAACTTACTCTGTAGAGCAGGCTGTCCTCGAACTCAGAGATGACCTACCTCTGCCTCCCTCCTGAGTGCTGGAAATAAAGGCTTGTGCCACCACCTGGAGACAGTCTTTTCTTTTGAATCAAGACATTTAAAAAATTATTTTGTGTATTTTCGCATGTGTGATGTGAGTGTGGTATATGTACATGTGTCTGAACACAGGCATGCGAGCTTGTGTACATACTCACAAGCACATGTAGAAGTCATCTTGGGTGTCCTGTTCTGTCACCTTCAATCTTATTCATTCATTCATTGGAGACTCACCGAATCTAGAGCTCAGCTAGTGACCAGCAAACCCTAGCTACCCACTTATCTCTACAATACACACACACACACACACACACACCACCACCACCACCACCACCACCACCACCACCACCACCACCACAACCACCACCCCCCCCCAGACCAGAAGGAGAGCTTTTTAATTACATAGCCCTTTCTAGCTTGTAAATCCTACCCTAACCATGACCAGAATGTTCTAATCAAACTTTCCCAAGTGCCATTGATGAGTTGATGATATTCTTTTATCTAAATACCTGATCCTGATGACACCAGCTGACATCACATCACGTGCTTTATATTTAGGTTGGGAGGAGTGTCAAGGAAAACTGAGAAATCCTTGGTGTGGGAATGGACCGCCATGCTTAATGAAAGACAAGAGCATTGCTAGGCAAGCACAGACCACTGTTCCAGTTCCTCAAGGAACTACAAGATGCCACGACTTCCAAACTGGGGTGAGAAAAACCCTACCTGCTATGAATTGTAGTAAAGTGTGTTTTTAAATTATTTCAGAACCATAAAACCTCTCCATAAAGAGTGCTTTGAGACTGCAAATTAAATATAGAATGTCTATGAGCTGTAGCCATTTTTACAGTTAGTCTATATTTCCATGGGGGGTTGTACCATCTTTCCCCACCCCTCCTTTTTTTTTGGTCTAGTTATACTAGTTAATAATGCAGGGAATTTGCAGTAATAGAGTAAATGTTATTTTGATGACACTATCTGATTAAATTAAAGATGACATTAAAAGGACCATTTCAATAAGGAAGCAGATTCTCTAGAAGCATCTGGGGCTGAGTGTTTTCTGTCAGCCAGTCCGGCCGTCTGAAAAGGGAACCAAACGGAATTTCTTTCACCTCGTGAGGGATGAGGAAAGCTAAGGGACAATGGAGCTAATCCATGGTAGAAGATGGAAGGCTCAGAGTCCAAGAGCCAGGCAACCTGAGTTAGCTGAGTGAGGCAAACAGCTTCTGTGGCCTGGGAAAAATGTAGAGATGCATCAGGGGGAACGAAAGCGAGAGGAGAGGGTACTGAGACTGGCAGTGGAATGTGCTGATGTGGTGACAGTAAGCAAAGCAGTCGCACCAACAAAAAAGAGAGAGGATTAGTCACGTCCCCCGCAGCCCACCCACCCACCCACCGTCACCAGCCATGCCACGGCCACCACCTTCTCTGCAGATTCTCAAGCGAGGGAATGCACTGCCAGCTCCGGGTAGGGAGAAGTTTTTGAGATACAAGTCCTAACGGTTGTCCTCTCAGAGCCTTTGTTCATGGGGCACTTGCCAATTTTAAAAAATAAATAAATAAATAAATAAATAAATAAATGATAAATAATAAAAAAATAAATAAATAAAATGCTTTTTCTGAGTGAGGAGTTCACCCAAATAAATCGAGTGGCGGTTTGAAAATCCCCTTGACTTAAGCTCTTAGAGATGGGATCTGTCTGAAGGGCTGTGCTGGGGGCGACGTGACTGAGTTATGAATCATAGGCATTTTAGCCACGAGAGGATTCCAGATGAGAGGTGTGGGGTGCAAGGGGACCCTGGTTCCCACGGAAACACTTGCTCTGGTGTTTCTGCCCCCACACAGGTGATATCAGGCCACCGGCTGTTGACATGTTTGAACCCAATGCACTCATACTTGGGGAAAGGAAGTAGAAAGAAGGAAAGAGAGAGTAAGAGAGAGAGCGGCCCAAGACAATGAAGACATCCTGTGATCTCAAAGGGACATTGCCGGGCGCTAGTTGCCTCAGACAGCTCACCTGGCTGTTGTGCGGATTATGAGTCCCACGTAACTATTTCCTCACCGAAGGAACAGTGGTGTGTGGCTTGGAGGGAAGTCCCATTCTCCACTTTCACACACACACACACACACACACACACACACACACACACACACACACACACCATAAATAGCGCACCTTGGAGCCTGCATCCTTCACAGTCCAGTTTCTGGGGTGTGTTTGACTCTCTGAGCATGCGCACGCGGTACTTATTACCTTCCGGTGCCTTGCCGTAAACCGTGTAGAGACAACACGAGACATAAAATAGGCCACCAGCAGGCCAGTCTATTAAAGAAGCATGTGGAGGATAGATATGTGGCCCTGGGATCCTCAAGCCTGCGCAGACCCTTCCAGCCACAAGAAAAGTCACTGTGGCTCCAAATGTGTAGGGGCTTGAAGCATCATGGCTGGTCAGAGAGAAAGGCGAAGTGTTAACAGGAGACGCCTTGGTTCCCGGAATTTTGAGTGGCTTGAACCTACAGACTTGGACTCTTCTTTTTTTTTTTAATTAGATATTTTCATAATTTACATTTCAAATGCTATCCCAAAAGTTCCCTCTACCCTCCCCGCGCCCTGCTCCCCTACCCACCCACTCCCACTTCTTGGCCCTGGCATTCCCCTGTATTGGGGCATATAAAGTTTGCAATACCAAGGGGCCTCTCTTCCCAATGATGGCCGACTAGGCCATCTTCTGCTACACATGCAGCTAGAGACACGAGCTCTGGGAGTTCCGGTTAGTTCATATTGTTGTTCCTCTTATAGGGTTGCAGACCCCTTCAGCCTATCACAACCCCGTGAGCAACTTCGCACACTCTGCTTCATCTTTCCCTCCTTACAAAGCAGAGACAGTAATCGACAGACGCCAGATTTCTTATGGTGGTAACACTTTGGAAATGCAAAAACTTGAGAAAAACTTTGGGTGGGTATGCTGAGAAATGAACAGCTGTGAGCTGGGGAACGTAGCCCTTCTAGTAGAGTGTTTGCCTCCCAAGCAGGGAGCACTGGGTTCAACTCCTGCAGGACATGCACCAGGCATAGGAAGGTGGAGGCAAGATGATCAGAAACTCGAAATCAGCCTCAGCTACATGAGGGATTTAATTCTTTCTCATAGGAAAACACAACAAAAGGTAAATGTTCGATTGCTTAGCTGTCTCTACAGCTGGAGAACCAGATTTTTAGAATAGTTATTTTATCTGACGATATAGGATGTGATTGGGGACGTCATACAACACAGAAGAGACGTGTGGTTGCATGTGTGTCATGCCCAGAGGGTACATAGCACTCCGGATCACCTAGATGTAAACAGCAGGCTTTGGATGGTCAGGATGCATTGGTACAGGGGCCTAGGTGGCCACAAAGGCTCCACTCTAAATCAGGAGATCAAAGAGCAGAAGACGGGAAGGCAAGCCAGTTATATTTGGGTACGCTGAACTTACAACTACTCTTTAAAAAAAATAGAAAATAACTTTGCTCTGGCTTAATTTTTTTTTTAATAAATATATGTGCGTGCCAGGTGTGTGCAGGTGACTTCAGAAGCCCAAAGAGAATGTCTGATCCCATGGAGCTAGAGTTTCAAGCAGTTTGAGCCACCCAAACTCCTCCGGTTGATCACATCTGTAACATCTCCCTTTATATTCAGGAAAACCCAATACAACCTTTGCCTCTTGCTTCTCAGTTGTTTTTTTATTGTGGAAACACAATGATTATTTAGACGTTCTGCAGTTCTGTGTGCATTTTGTCCTGGCACCACCACAACCCTTTTCTTGCTGCATGATCATGTGCCTTTGCTTCTAGAAACAGAATTCAGTGAGGTCTGGTCTGTATCTTGCCTGCCCCTATTTCTAACTGCTGGGGCTTGCTAGTTGACTGGTGCCTCCTAAGGACATATGGGACTGTGGACATTTGGGTGACTACATCATTTTTGGCAAGCTGTTAGAATATGACTGCAGAGAGTCAGATATAAATTTTCACCATTTACCTTCCTATGCATCATTTATCCAGGCAGGCAGCCACTCATCAAACCTTGAACTCATCTGGCTACCCATCCATTCAACTAGCCCACTATCCATCAATCTAATCTATTCATCTATCTAATTATTTCTTCATCTGATCATCCATCCATTCAACTCTCCAACTCTTTATCCATTCATCCACCCACCCATCCATTCATCTATCCATCCACTCATCCATCCATCTATCCACTCATCCATCTATCCACCACCCACCAATCCATCCACCACCCACCCATTCATCCACCACCCACCCATGCATCCATCCACCCACCCATCCATCCATCCACTAACCATCCATCCACCTACCTATTCATCTATCTATCTCCACCTACCCATCCATCATCCATCCACCCACCATCATCCACCCATCCACCTATCATCTATTAATCCATCCATTCATCCACACATATATCCATTCATCTGACCAACTATCCATTTAACTATACAATTACCCATCTGTTATGCTACCCATCATTTCATATATTCACTCACCTAATCATCCACTTACCCACCTATCCATCCATGTATCAATTCATCTGGGCAGTCATCCATTCAACAATTTACCCACCCATTCACCAACTTATCCATCCATGTATTCAATCATCTAACCATCCCTCCATCCATGCAGACATCCAAAAATTGAGCAATCCTGTCTACTCTGGCAGGCTTTTATGGGATTTCCATAGGAAAAGAAAAGGAAAGGAAAGAGAAGGGAAGGGAAGGGAAGGGAAGGGAAGGGAAGGGAAGGGAAGGGAAGGGAAGGGAAGGGAAGGGAAGGAAAGGAAGACTAGAAAATGAGTGGTCTTGCCTTATGTTGCTTCTTAATAGGATAAATAATGTATGAAAGCAAGGACCATATGTTGTCCATCTTTTTGTCCCCTGCAGCATCTTGCACAGGGATTCACATTCAGAAGTAGTCAGTAAAATGACTGCTGAATTAATACCTAAGAACAAATATTATACAAGGCAAGAAGAAGAGAGTGTCAAATAAGGTTACAGAAGAGTGGAGGTTGGATTAATCACACCCAGCTGGATAGTACAGGGCAGGTGAAATCCGAGCTGAGATGGAAGAAGACAGCTGGCTCACGTGGAGAAAGAAGATGATAGCGGGCTCCCCCAGAAAGCATGCATCCATCCATGCATGCAGTCCCTGCTTTTGGAGATACTAGCCACAGAGCAGGGAGGCCCTCTCTAAGTGTTTGTTTTGAAGTGTGGTACCCGCTGGGCTGAGCTAGGCATTATGGCAACAGAGAATGGAACAGAGTCTCTGGCCTCATTGAGTCTCCTGGGGCAACTTCTCTGGAGGAAGCTGATGGCAAAGTGAGGGGTGAGAAAGATGATGTGTTCGTGGGTTGCCATAAAACAGCAATTTACACAGCAGAGAAAGAAGCAGAGGTCCTAAAGGGACCACTGATGAATAGCTTTCTAATTTGACTAGGTTTGAATGTGTGTTCGCAATTAGCAGCACCCATTTGCATACAATTAGTGTGCAGAGCCCTTAAAAAAGAGTTTGTTCTCTAAAGTAGGTTAAGGATACCCCCACCTCCTCCACTGCCATTGGGTCTGTATTATTAATTTGGTTCATCTATCTCCTGTGATGTGGGCCCAGGACGGTCTTCAGGCAGGCTGAGGGCAGAATGACACTTAAATGGCATTTGCCTTGCATAGGCAGAACCAAGGCTGAACTTTCCAGAGGCTCTAGAGATAGGAGAGTCTAGCATCAGCTAACTGCATATAGGCCAGATTCACAACTCCTACTGGCAACCCCTGTTGGGGGTAAGGGAGACCCAATGACACAAAGCAATTTCAGGGGAAGAGAAGATGTCCACCAGCGTCACTTTGATTTTGTGAAGTGCTCGGTAAGCTAGGGAGTCCCATGATCCTGTTCGCCTTTGCTTCCTGCTTCTCTCTATAGAATGATTACAGGAGCCCGAGCCAGCGCCTTGGAAGCCCGGCCTTGATCTCTCATGTACTCATCTTAATACAGATCTGTGGACTGCTAAGCCCTCCGTCAGCTCTCAGGATCCATCGGTGAATACATGGATCCTGTGGAGAGAGCTATCTAAGCGGGGGAAGATCATTGATGAGTTAAACATAAAATACAGATGCATCACTGGAGCTCGGTGCGATGCGACCAGGAAGGAAAGCTAGGGCTTATGGGAGAATATGGAGAATCGATAAAAGGTGGGGACGCTGCATGGTCATACTCCCTGTGGCAAGAGGTGAGAAGAAAGGTGCAAATGCTGAAAGTGAGTGGGTATGGGGGCAGGTGGGGAGCGAAAGTGAGAGGCCATTGTAAGCGAGACTGAGGAGGCAGGTGGGGTAGCTCACTAGGTGGAGAGGTTATCGGCATGCTCCTGAGTCTGATTACCTTAAGAGCAGTAGAGGAAGGAGCCTTGGTGTGGTTCAACTGGGGGTGTGGAGTTGAGACTCCTGTAGGAAGAAAAAAAAAGCACCGAGGCCATAGCTTCCAAATGGGATGGCAGCCGGCTCACTGAGCCATCCTATGTACGTAGACTTGGAGAGACAATGGGACCTGTCACAGTGGACCGTTTGAGACTTCTCATGCTTGACACAAAGATGCTCGCCACGCTTTTGTCGCCCTGCGGGAGAGCTTTGAACGTGCCTTCTTGACAGTCGGGGTGACCTGGGGCGGGGTGGCATTACATGAGTGAGAGACCCCCACCTACACCTCAATGCTCGTACAGAGAGAGTCAGAGTGGGGTTTGGAATGGGACAGTCAGAGAATAGAATGTGTTCATCTGTGAAATTAAACGTAGCTCTTCACGACGCACAGCACTGTGTGCTGGGCTTAGTCAAAAGCAACCATTAGGCTGAAGAGGGCTGGGAACACGGTCATGATCAAATAAGCAATTTCAGCGAGAGAGCAGGACTGACTGTTCATTTTGGGGAGGGAGGGATGGGGGACCAAGAGTATGATATATGGGGAGACAGGCTAGGTAGGCTGAAGGCTGGCTGGGCTCACCCCCACAGAGAGTGCTAACCCAGTTTATGTCTCAGTATGCTTAGTTCTTATTATCAGATTTGCCTTCCACTTAGAACAACTATCCTGTTATGACTGTATCCTCATGGTGGGACAGAAGTGTAGGCACCACAGTGAGTCTGGGAAGGGTTCTCTTTCATTTTTGCTTTGTTTATTGTGGTATTGGAGACCCAACTTGGGGCCTTCTGCTTGCTAGCCAAATGCTCTAACCATTGAGAGACACCCTCAGTACTTACAAAAAAAATAATAAATCCTACTTTTTCTTTTGAGATACTGTCTCACTGAGTTTCAAAGGCTGGGCTTGAATTTGAAATCCCCCTGCCTCATCCTCTTGGGTAGCTATGATGACAGGGCTATGCTATCATGCCTGGCTCTCCGTTGGGTTTTCTGCTGAGGAACTCCCAAAGCCCACATGGTTGCAGTACCGAGATCGTCTTCACATCTGATCTTCTTCACATCTGTAAATGAAGGCGCTTCTTTCTCTGGCTGTCCACCAGAGCTAGGACTCAGTTTCCAGCCCATGCTTGCATTTCTTGGCCCGAGTTCCCCTCAAAACCTTCAGCAGTGTGACAGATCCACGTGTGGAATCTCTCTCTCCTTGCCCCAGCTCTGGTGTGGAGCTTAATTCCTCTTAGGCTTTTAAGGTCTCCGGACTTTTCTCTGAAAACCTACTACAGGCTGCAATGCATCCTGGGAGAAATGGCTAGAAAGGGTACCTTGGGCAAGGTTGTCCCGGTCATTTATGTAGCAGGAAACATAAGTTTCAGTGTGGACTGGGTCCTTTCAGGAACCCGCGTATTTCAAAGGCCAAATGCCATCATCATCAGACTTTTAATTGTGCTTCACTCAGGAGAGAATTCATGTTTTCTGTCTGGCCACCCGGCAGAGACCTTGGGAACGGTGAGCTGTGAATGCTACGGGCACGCAAAGTAGGAGCACACCTTCATGCCTCTGTTCCACTGCAGGCCGGAGAAGAAGACATTGTTCTCGGAAATTTTCGGGAGCCAAAGCCCAGAGAGTCAGGTGAGGGAGTTAGGGTGACTGGGCTGCCAGAGTGGCCCTGACCTCTACTGAAAAGGCAAATCCCAGCTCTGCTCTAGACCAACCCCTCCCCCGCTCCTGCCTGTGACTCTTCACAAAGCGTCCTTGGACCAACAACCTCAGAAATAATGATTTAATTATCGGTGTTTTCTCAATGACATAATTAAATATCCACAGTGAGGTAAATTAACCTGAACTTCTTCAGAGGATGCTTATGCACTACTGCGGAAGCTTTTTTTTTTTAATTCAGCTTTTGGCTGTTATGGATCTAAAATTAGGTTTCCAATTTTGGTCCCAGAGGCAAGAGGTACAAATGGCTATAAATAGCACTGAGATGGCACACTGTCTTTGGGGTGCTTCTCTAAGAGTTAAGAGGACGCAGCACAGTCACTACATTGGAAAATGCAAGCACTCTCCTTTGGTTTATGATTGGCCGGGTTTGTCACAGTGTGCTCTGTGAGGTGACTGGGGGCCTGAACTGCAACCACCATAGGGAACTGCAGTTTGGGGGAAGGCCAGGCCAAGCTCATGCTGTACCCTCTGTTCCCTGGCTTTGTTGCCATGCCCTTGCAAATAGGAAGAGGAAACCCCACCTCCACCCGTTTCATCGCCTTTAACTTCCAAAGGGAGAGAAAGGTACCTGCTCCATAACACGTAGCTAGGGGCATAAATAAGAATAAATAGAAAGATAGACAGACAGGTAAATAAATAAGGTTTTGAAGCTAATGGCAGTGCCCCTGCCTTGATTGCTTCAGGCAGTAACACCAAGTAAAAGAACTAAGTGGCTTAAGCAAGTATAACATTCAACCGGGCGGTGGTGGCGCACGCCTTTAATCCCAGCACTCAGGAGGCAGAGGCAGGCAGATCTCTGTGATTTCCAGGCCAGCCTGGGCTCCAGAGTGAATTCCAGGAAGCCAGAGCTACAAAGAAAAACACTGTCTCAAAAACAAACCCTGTCCCCTGAGGCCCCCCTGCCACTGCGACTCTCAGGCCACAGTCTGGCTTCGGATCCCGTTACTAGGGTCTATGCATTTGGCCCCTCTGTTAAACACACCTAACAGCTTTCCCTGTCTGCCTCCTGGTTGATTGCAATAGTTAGTATGATACTAACTATTGTCCTGCCCTCTTGCACTTTGGGAGAGGAAGGTAAGTAGGGTGGGGGAGGAAAGGAGAGAGACAGGGGAACATGAAACCTACATTTGGGTAGAAGCCCATTCTCCTTTTGGAATAGATATGTGTTGAGAATTTTCTGGGGGACAGGCAACATGGCTCAGTGGTGAAGGGCACTTGCCACTAAGCCTGAGCACCTGAGTTTGATTCCCAGGAGCCGAATGCTGGATTGAGAGAACAGACTTCCAATTGTCCCTGACCTTCATGTGTGCACATGAGTGCACACGCATGCACAGGTAAACATGATTTCAAAGAAAGAATGCGTTTCCGCTTTAAAATCAGGTGGGAAAATGGCCTGAGCCATCTCTCCATTCTTAGAGGAGGAATGAAAAGTACAGCTCTTTGAAGAGTTTCTTGAATCACTGTCTTACATAAATAAATCAATTATCTCACTGTGCATTCCTCCTATGTAGCTTCATTTACAGCACTACATAGTTCTGCTGCCCAAGAAGCTTGTGAGAAAGGTGAGAGATATTAAGTAGCCCAGAGGAACGGATGAGAAAATTAATACCAATGATACATTCAAGGTCATGGGAGATATTAAGTTAAAAGCCAGGATTGACTCCAGATTCAGTAGGAACTGAGTCTTTGTCCAGCCCATGTCTACCAAGGCCAGCTTGTGTATACGAACAACATACCACAGACAACCTAACGTACACTCAGCAGGAGCCCTGAGGAACAGTAACACTGCAGATATTGGAAAGCAATAAATAAAACAAATCAGAGAGGTTTTAGGAAAGCAGGGGAGAAAGAGAAAGGCCTACAGGAAGGGCCAAAAAATTCTAACTTTAAAAGAATCCTTAGAAATAAAAATCACCTCTTGGGCCCAGAAGGGACGGTAACCTAGGAGGCAGGGTTCCCTTACTCTCTGTGGATCTAGGTGAATGGTTGGAGTCAAGATTCCTACTTCCATCCTTGTGGGGGGATGGTCCATGGTCGTTTATCAATAAGGGTTGGGTCAAGGGCCTGTTTTATAAGCATCAGAGTCGTCCTGGGGTCCCTGGGGTGTCATCAGATGACCTTCCCTGGATAAGGTGAGATGGAAACCCTCATCTCATACTTTCTCAATCAGGTCTCTTGATCCGTGGCCTGCCATAATTTCTAAATTGGGGAAAAAAAGTCACTGAATTCAGGTTACATCTTCTGTGAGCTGTTCTTGACCTGGGACCTCAACCATGGGATTTAAAATTAATCCCTTCTGGGCAAATAGACAGGAGCGCATGAATAGATTTCCCCGACTTCTGGCTCAGGTTTACTTCCACCGAGACACTTCAACAAATCTCAACAGAAAAAAGTTCCCCTCTTTGTGTCTTAGGGTGAGAACATCTAGTTGAGTTCATCGACTTAGAGGTTATATAGGTTACTAAACTTGCTTTGGCTACAACAAAATTAATCGGAGACAAACGGTAATGTGACTCCTCCCCCCACCCCCATACCCCCAGTGGCTTTTGAGGACATTACATACAGGTGCAGTGTCACTGTGGCCTGTTTCATCACCTGGTTATAAACTGACCTCGTTCATTGGTGCAGCACACACCCTGAGCATCTGGAAGTGAAAGCAGTTTCTGTCTTTAAGGAGTTAAGAGTCAAGCGGATGAAAGAGATGGGGAGTGACCTCAATTCAACATGGCAGAAGATGGAAGATACAGATGTGGAGAAAGTAGAGGGCAGTCTCAGTAATGGGGTCAAGTCTGTGTGGGCAGGGAAGGTAGAGAAAACGACCAGGAGGATTTTGTTTTTTGTTTTTTGTTTTGTTTTGTTTTTTGTTTTTTTGTTTTTTTTGTACTGCATGGTAAGAGACAGAAGCCAATCCAAATACAACAACAACAACAACAACAACATCCTGGGTGGCAGTAACATGCCCAAGAAAAACACAGAAGGGATTCTCAGAAATCAATAGGGCCCTCCTGTTTGTTGGTATGGTCTGTTTGTTCCCCGGCACTACCCCAAATCTTCTTTTGAGCTTCTAAAATATCAGGCTGAGGAGCTAGGAACAGATTCTTCCCCAGTAGAAAAATCCAAAACTCTGAAGTGACTGTGGATATCAGCCCCAACCAAGGCATAGGCTGGAGGGATGCTGGGTCCCCATGATGGTGACATCATCTTTAGGACCCCATGTCACGAGTTCAGAAGTGAGACACTAGGCCACCAGAGAGTTATTTCATCCACTGTGGAATGATCCGTGGTGGGAAAAAAAAATGACTTCAAATGATGAGCTTTGAAAAGAGCATCAGGCCACTGGATAGCCATGGTGGGTCTGCCTTTAGCTGCTGGTCCACCCCATACTCAGACTTCTCTCCTCTGTTAGGAGGCTCCTCACTGCTTTCGATTTGTCCCGATGTACCAGAGGCAGAGAGGCACTCCCTCCATTCTGTTTTTGTATCAGGGTCAATTCTATAGCACGGAAGGGTGGAGCCAGGCTGCTCTGATGGAGCCCTGTAAGCACGTGACTAAGAAGTCCCAGTGACTCCTCTAGATTTCAGGTCCTAAAAATGGGTTCTCCTTGTGTCTCCTTGTGCATATTTCTCATTCTTGATGCACAGATCCAGGTGGAGCACTCACAGATCCAGGAGATGAAGCGGTTATGAGTAAGCACAAAATCCTAATATAAAAGAAGCCAGGGTTTCCATACTGGGTTGCAGTTCTTCCTAATGCACTTGATGGTTCTCATCCAGAAAGTGGGTACAGTGACACCTAACTCCGATGGTGATTTTGAAAAATAAATAGGAAAAATGGAAAGTTACCTATAGAGCATAAAACTCAATGTATTGCCAGCACTTGGGAGACAGAACAGGAGGCGGTCGATTTCAAGGCCATCCTGGGCTAAAATATGGAGAGCCTGTCTTAAAATAAAACAAATGAAAAGTCACAGCTAAGTGTGTGACACTCAGAAAATATTCTGTAAATGTCAATTGGGGGTTTCTTTTTTTGTTTGTTTTAAATTCCCACTATGTGTGGTTTCCCTCAATTTGTTATCTAGTATATAGATAGATATATAGATAGATATAGATATAGATATATATGCACACACGTACATATATATATATATATATATATATATATATATATATATATATACACACACACATACATATACACACATATACATATATAGGTGTGAGTGTATGCATGTGAGAGAAGAGAGGAAGAGAGAGAAAGACAGAGAATACACAGAGACCAAAGGAGTATGTCACCTCCTTACACTTTTGAAACGGGATCTCTCACTGTATTTGAAATTAGACCGACAGTCAGTGAGCCTCAAGGATTCTTGTCTCCACTCCACATATTGCTGGGGTTATCCGCACATGTGACCTCACCTGCCTTTTCAGGTGGGCCCTGGGGATTCCAACTCTAGTACTCCTGCTCCTGCGGTGATGCGATTACCCACCGGGGCACCTCCTAGCCCTGGCTGCCCTTCCCTAGCAATTTTGAGGAGTTGTCCTCGCTGTCTTCATCTTGCCAAATTGGAGACAGAATTAAAGGGACTAAGGGAACACAGGCAGGCTCCACACTGAAGCTGCTCTGACGTGAACCCGAAAGAGTATGCTAATATATGCTTGCAAATGGACATCTCCTATGCCTGGGTAAGGGGAGTGGGTAGATAGGCAGGGGGAAGAAAAAAGACAACAGAGACCATCTTCTAAGGGCTGTTCTTGACCTGGGACCTCAGCCACAGGCTATGGAATTCATCCCTTCCAGGCAAGTGGAGAGAACTGAAGTGTGTGAATAGACCTCTCAATTTCTAGAGCTCCTCTGCCTGCACAGGGACATCTCCACAAATCTCAATGAGGGGGTTTTTCCATTAAAATGGAAACCCTTAAAGTGACCGCTGAGTTCAGGTCATGGAATCTGAGGTCACGTAAGCATTCACGCCATCATTTTCTCAGGTTACTTATGCAAGGGGAGAAATAAAAGATGCTTCCAACTGCCTGAGATGAAACTGCTTTTAAAATTTAACATTTTAGCTGGACACGGTGCTCATGCCTACAATCCCAGAGCTATAAAGCTGAGGCAGAAGGATTGCTCTCTTTGTGGCTGGATTAAAGTATAGAGTGAGTTGTCCCTGTCTCAAAAGAAATAAATAGTAACATTTTTTCCTCAAGTGTCTGATAGGATATATTTTGGTATGCGGATTACTAATTCATTCTTAATTCAAAGACAGAAAGGTAAGAGAAGGGGGTGGAGAAAAGATACCAATTTTTCTTCTTTATTGCTGTCGTAACTTGGGGAAAGTGACCATTGGCTTCCAGCTGCTCTCTAGAGCATGAAAGGAACACAGAGAATGGAACGTGATCTTAATCAGGCAGGATAGAAGCCCTTCATTCACTTCTACCAAAGGGCAGTTTTTCATCCTGGGCTGGCGGTGCAGGGAACAAGCTGGGTAGCCTGTAAGGAACTGGGTGCTCTACGGAGACCGACTACCATTGGGTACACTTATGGTGTCCGGGTTACACGAGAAAGAATCCGCTGTGCCTCCCCAAGCCAGTCAGATCTGGCTACTGGAAAGGAAGGAGGCCCCCATGTTACAGATGCAATCATGTGCAATGTGACCGACCACAGGTACATTCCAGGACAGGTCTCCAGGCCACTGGGTGACAGAGGAAAGGCGAGCTCAGCTCAGCCACTCGTTTTCCAGATCCTCCTTGCTGACACACTTCATCTAATACAACACAAGGGTTACGGTGAAAACTAGCCAAAAAATAAATAATTAATTAAACTTGTGCCATAATTAATTCAGGCCTAAACAAGCAAAAAGAAAACCAAGAAGCAAAAACAAAAACCCCTGTCCTTGGCTGCCATGGAGTACTCTTCTATTTGGTTATCATTTTTCCTTCTTCCTGCAATTTCACTGTAACGGGATTAATTGCCTTTTCAAACCTAGGGAAGGCAAACCCCAGCCAGTCTCCTCCTCTGCAATGCCGGGGGAGGGGGGTTTGCAAAGACATGCTACCACAGGAATAACAAATGCTGGGTTTCTGAGCACTCGCCCATGATTTATGAAAGGTGTACCTCACTGTGGGAAGATAATGCCATTTGAAATGGTCCATTTCATAAATCTATTCCACCGGTCCCCAGCTACACCCAGGACTCCTGTGAACTCCTGAATCCAATAATGTTTTCATCCGCTATTGATGAGAGAGAGAGAGAGAGAGAGAGAGAGAGAGAGAGAGAGAGAGAGAAGGGGTAAGGGGAAGAGGAGGAAGAGGAGGGGTTAGGGGAAGAGGAGGAGGGGGAGGAAGAGGAGGAGAAGGAGGAGGGGGACAGTGTTTGGAGGAGTTACAATGCCCTTACATGGAACAGAAGCTAATGCTCTATCTCCAGAGCTTTATGTGGCAAAGGTCACAGAGTTTTCAAAGCAGGGAAACTTGAACAAACAAAATGAAGAAATAATCAACAGTCCCAACATCCTTGAGGTCCTTTTGCTACTGGTAGCATTAATTACAGCACGGCCCCAATCCTCCAGCAACAGCACAACAAAGCATTTTGCTCCGGAGTCGCTCTCTAGCAGATGAGAGATTTATCCTTGGGAACCAGTATATTTTCTATTCATTCATGCAACGGTTCAGAATATCTGCTTGTTCGTGTAACTGCAAGAAGAGGATTCTCTGCCAAACGTGATGGCAGAAGCAGTCAGGGACCAATCATAAACTTCAGTGAAATTCATGGTTGTGAGTCTTTCTGGTCATAAGAAGACAACGGTGATATATATGCCCCCATGCCACGGAGACTCCGTGAGACTCCGATGAAATACGAGCAGGGGACAGAAAGTGGTTTCTCTGGAATCCAGTGAAATGGACAGAGCCAACATGAAGACAGACTACCAATGCCTGTACCATGTGACTTACTAGAAGAGAGCCACGTGTGGTGAAGAGCATCACTCCTCACCAAGGACTCTGAGGGAGGAGACAAAAGGCAGAGTACAATGATGAACAGACCCTAGCTGGCGTGCACTGTGAAAAGGAAAGAACTTAAGGCCACCGGGCAAGAAATATCTTATGATCGTTAAAAAGTACTTTTTTTTTTTAAAGAATCAGCCCGTCACCTGATGAATGGACACTGGATATGGGATACATTAACACAACAGAACTTTACTCAGAAAGAAAAATAAAGTTATGGATTTTGCAGGGAAACAGACAGAACTGGAATGCATTATACTGAGCAGGGTGATCCAGGGCCAGAATGATGAACAACCATGTTCTCCCAGCCCCCATCGAATCGTTTTAGCTTCCTTCTGTTGAACTTGGAATGTGCGTACAAACTTAGTAATGGAGAAAGGGAATGGAGGGCGGGGAGAAGAAGCTCTGAGTGCAAGACAGAGGAAGAATGTCTGTGATCTGAAGACAGGGAGGGAGGGGATATGCGGGCATGAACAGGGATGGGCGAATTGGGGCAGGGGGGAGAGTGCATGGAGTGGGGGTGATCCCAAATTAAGGATGAATGAAGGAACCACATTGAAACCTATGATTTTACAAACTAATTAGAAAACCATGACTTGAGAAAAAGAGTTTGAATGGGGCTACCCTACATTGGGTGATACCGTTGATTCTAGAAGTCGTGGGTTATTGAGCAAAGGAAAAAAAATCTCACTGGAGAGGACTGGCACACTGGAAGAATCCCCGCATTCCTCCCAGTCAGATGGAGATGGATTTTGAGCAGGTGAAAGACAGCCTATGAGATAAAAATGATGCAAAAAAATGTGAATTTGAAAAACTCTCAACACAGGATTCTCATCCAGATATTCTGGAATTTGCATATTTTGACTTGTGTTTGAAAAGCAGTTTCAAGGTCAGCTTCCGTAGAGAAACACTGAGCTAAGGCAACCCATTAAAAGTCCAGCAGTGTTTTTGCATATTTATTTTCTTTTTCTATAGTGAGCAATGACGACTCATAAATCAAAAAAAAATCAGGGTAAACAAATACCACAGAGGTTATTTTATACAGAATGTATACTCCTTATTCTACCTATTTATAGACACAACCATTTCTATTACTCGGATTTATAAAGTGTGTAATACATGCATGAATGCTTTAAGATCTGCATATATTTGCATAAGATAGAAAGGAGTATATTATTGTCCCAAGTCTCCAAAGACCATGGCCCAAATAAAATGACGACCACCTCAAAAATATTTTTATATAGTGGGATGGGAAAATGTTATTTTTAAAAGCTTCAAGCTTGTGATGCACACACATATTCATAAGTTGGAATACACACACACACACACACACACACACACACACACACACACACAGTTGAATTGGATGGCCTTGGACCTTTCTAACAAGACAAGGAACTTTAAGCAAAAGTGTGTACAGATCTCAAAATCAATAACTACCCTCAGTGTTAAATAGGTCACCTTAATAGGCAAATAGGAAGTAAGACAGCTTGCCATCAATTCGAAATGGGATGAAATGAAATTTGGAAGATTAAAGGTCATCCTTCAAAGGGGCTGTATCATGTAGAAATCAGAGGGGTTGCTGTTGTGTTTGCTTTGTTTGCCCCAGTCATCGTGGGTGCTCCCTGTGAATGAACGGAAGGCTAGACCCAACAGTGACTTTCAATATTTACAATATTTCAGAGTCCTGGTATTGGCCAACCGGAACATTCAGACTTTGAGTATCAGGTGATTCAGGCCCACCCAGACAGCTGTTGAGGACAGGACACAGGATGAAGGCTTTGAGGGTCCTCACTTCCTCACACAATGCCTGTGTCTGGTACTTAAGCCCTCATCGGGGAGGTCAGATACAGAAGGATTGCCCAAACAATAAAGGGGCAAATCAGAGTGAGGTCAGAGCGGACTCACTTCTTCCTGTCTTGCATACTCCAGGGAATGGGAAAAATCTCATATTCCTGTTTTCACAAAACCCCTCCAATCAGCCATTCTCATTCTTACTAGTAATCTAGGAAGCTTCTGACATACTATGTAAGATGATGCATACATTGTAGGACCTACGATCCGAAGTGCCAGGGTCTAAATGGGAAATGGGAATCCCAGCCCCACCGCTGGCTGCCCAGCCCTGATAAGGCTTCTTGCATGAGACCTTAGGGCCTCCGGAAAGAACTTTTTAAAAAGTGTGTGTGTGTGTGTGTGTGTGTGTGTGTGTGTGTGTGTGTATTTGTGTGACAAAGGTGCATGGGTGCGACAGGATGGATAAAGCTCAGAGACAATCTCTGCCTTCCCCTTCTATCTTGTTGGAAGCAGGCTCAACTTGATGTCTGCAACTGCATATGCCAGAGTAGCTGTCCCAGGAACTTCCAGGAAGTCTCCTGTCTCTGCCTCCCATCTCACTACAGTACCAGTGGAATTATAGACCTACAGTCCCATGGTTGGGCTTTTTAACTTCAAATTTTATATATGATTATTTTGCGTGTGTGTGTGTGTGTATGATGTGTGTGTGTGTGTGTGTGTGTGTGTGTGTGTGTGTGTGTGTGTATGTGTTCTACACTGTGCTTGTGGAGGTCATAGAACTTTCTGGAATCACTTCTCTCTCTAATGGGAGCTCTGGAGATGGAAGTGAGACTATCAGGCTTTCAGACACACACTTTTACCCTCTGCGCCATCTCACCCCACCTGTTTCCAGATTTTGTGTGATTCCTTGGGATTTGAACTCAGGTCCTCATGCGTGTAGGCACTTTACCCACTGAACCATCACAAAGACCAGAAGACACGTCTGGGACTTAAATCACAGATAACACAGTACAGGGTATATTATAAAGCCTAAAATAAAAATGTATGGTTCGCACCTTCCATTTAATTTGCATAATGACAGAAACCGCACACTCAAATATCTTACTGATAATATGTCTTCTTATGTGCATCAATACAGTATAATTGCAAACACCGGCACATCAATAAGTCCGGGTATTATTCTGGTAACTGTGGAGTAGATTTCAAATGTCATTAAATGAAAAGTTCTCTCTCCTGCCTGCACCTCCCTCTCTGACCACAAACCTTCTCTGCTGCTCTTTTCTTTAACTTTCCATGTTAACACAGGATCTTCCCATGAAGCCCAGACCAGCCTGGAACTCATGCTTCCCCTGCATCCGCCTCCTGTGTGCTGGGATTTCTGGTGTGTGCCACACCTGACTCACAGATTCCCTCTTGATAGATACTTGATATAGCAATTTTTTAACAAAAATAGTAGTAGAGATTACATCAAGCCTGCTGTGGAGTTCCTAGGGTTTAAACTTGTGTTTCCATATCATTTTCCAGGACCAGGTTGAGTACATATAGTACCAAATGTATATGACCATTATTTTAAAGTCTAAATGGATTACTAATGGATTACTGTGCCTTTTAAAGATTCCTTACGAGATTGAGCTGCAAGCAGAATGCCATTCCTCTCGGCCTCCATTTAGCACATGGCACCCTGTAATACTTGAGACCTACAGAGATCTGGAATCGCACGTGATCCTGACACTGACGGATGAGAAGCAGGCCCCAGCCGTACCTCACAGAGTAGCCCTGACTTGTTCTTAACTTGTGGTTGATCCGCTGCAGGCATTTGCTGCAAACAATAGTTGCTGGACTGTTGTCAGAATTCCCTCCCTGCCTAAGGTGAGTAAACTTCTAAACCGGAAGGAAAAAAAGAACAACCCAGGCTCGACCTAAAATTGATGCAGTCTGTGGACTTCACCCAGAGCACACCAGCCAGGAAATCAGAAGGTCCTACTGAATAGCAGATTAACATCCAAGCCTGGCCTATTTACAGGCTTCTGTTGCTAGCTCCTGTTGATGAGCGCTCAGCGTGTTGTATGGTGAAGCCAAGGATAGTATGTCTCAATATTAAGAACTCTAATCTGTGCTGAGGAGATGCCCTTAAAAAGGTTTGTGGTCATTCAGGAGAGACTGAAAAAACTCAACTTGGGTTGGATCACCATATGAAGTTATTTGGAGGACCACACACGGAGTTAGGACCCAGGCCAAAGGTATGAACGATGCATGCATGCAGCAAGTATCAGAAATCATCCGTGAAGCTCACTGCCTTCCCCTGCTGTGGTTTGTATCTTACCTTCCCTAATTCTATGGACCACTAATTCTCTGCTTCCCAGACCAAAAGTCATCATGGCCTATTTCTCTACTATCGGCACCTAAACCCAAATTGTCTCTGCCATCCAGTACCAATCCATCTCTCCTCTCCAAAAACACTGTATCAACTGAATTTAGACCTGTAGCATCCCTTCACTGAAAGGGTATCAGGGGTTTCAAGTTTGTCTCTGGACCACTATCCCTTATTCCTTGAAATCTGCCCTGAATACACCTGCATTTAAATCTTCCAGACACATGTCCTAAATCTTGTTACTGTCTCATTCAATCTGCTGTGGTCTCACCACTAAGGAATGAGTAGAAACTCTCGGTGATGGCATTCAAGTGGCCGTGGAAGAGCCTGCATTTGCAAGGTCTGAGTGGTGGCTAGTGGGGTGAGAATTCACAGTAACAGGGTCCTCTCCTCCCCCATCACATCTTCCACGTGCTTGAATAGTCTGACCAGTTAGTTTCCAAAGTGCAGGTCATACTGCCTTCCCTAACTTGTCCTTGACTGCCCTTCTCCAGTCACTTCAGTCTTTTGAGGCATCATGCCATCATGCTATCTTTTAAAAAGCTATTTCTTAAGATGTGTGTGTGTGTGTGTGTGTGTGTGTGTGTGTGTGTGTGTGTATTGTGAGAGAGTATGTGTATGAGAGAGAGAGAGAGAGAGAGAGAGAGAGAGAGAGAGAGAGAGAGAGAATGTGTACGGGTCTGTGTTTGTTTTAAAACAAGATATCTATCCCAGGCTCGCCTCCAACTCACCATGAAGCAGACAGTGACCTGAACTTCCTCCTGCCTCTACTTCTTGAGCCCTGACAATACAGATCTTTACCACCATGCCCTGTCCGTGGGATGCCTGGGGTCAGTAGGGTGTCCTGCATGCTAGGAAAACACTCTCTCAACTGAACTGTATCCTCGGTCCTTAAACAGGCTTCCTATGTGAGTAGCTGCTCCCAGGGAAGAACTGTAAGAACTCTTGAGCCTTGATTCTCTGACCCCATTTTCTATAGTGTAGAAACTCTTAGCAGAGTCTATCATGTAGAGGGACAATGAGCAGGGTCAGCTCCTATTATCTTCTCCTGCTGGAGGACTTTAGGTAGCTAAAGTCTGTCCTTCAGACAAGAGGGCTGGACCAAGTGACCTCCAAATGCCTCTTTGCATCCTCACCTTGTATGCTTGAGTTCTGGGAGGGGCCTGGGGACCAAACTGAATCACTTCCCTTCTGGGAAGGTCCCTCCTAGAAACCAGTACTTCCTGGGTTGTGAATGACAGGTGGGGTGGGCTCTCTGTGATGTGGAGAGTGTGTGTTTAATTGCCCTGGGTCTTCCTGCGGAGGGACTTCACCCTGGTGACCACAGCCCCGGCTTCTCTTTCAGGGAAGTCAGCGATTCCAGCCTCCTTGGTTGGCACCTAGCGAGAACCACACCAGGAGCATTTCGAGGGCGGCGTTTTCTTTGGCAGGTGTGCCTGCCAGCGGGACCCACTTCAAGGATGTAGAGAGCAGGGAAATGGCATCTGGGATCTATCTGTGGTTGTTGTTGGTTTGCACATTTGGAGGGTGAGGTGTAGAACTCCCTTACACAGCGTGTTCTTACCCAGGCATAGTCCCAGTCTATATGAAATTTAAAAAAAAAACAGGCTGGAAAAATAACCCACAGGGGCACCTGGACTGGGTCATCGAGTGGTCAGTTAAGAAGCAGCTGGGTAGGTATACCCAGACACCTTCAGACAAGTTTCCATGTTGTTACTTTCTATGCAGCTTAGAGGAAAGTCTCCCCTGACCCCCTGTATGTCTGAAAGGCTGTGGTCCAGACCTATGAGCAATGCCAGCTGGAAGTACCTTCAACCTTCACTTCAGGGCCTGCTTTTCTATAAATTCTTTTCTGTATGTCGTCCAACTGGTTAAACCCAACCCCCTGTCTCTCTCTATTCTGGCCAGATCCACCAGTAACGCCACGTCTGCAGATTCTCCATCAGGGTCTATCTAGTTACCTCAACACCTGCGTCCTCGTGTCTATAGGTCTCCCAAACTTGAAGATCCTGAGAAGATGGCCTTTGGCTTCTCCCTTTTGCCCTTAAAGCACAAGGCCAGTCATGCGCAGCTATTGAACTGAAGGCTTTCAGATCTGTGTCTAGCTCCATTTCTATTTCTGGCTCGAAGTTCTAGGTTTGTTCATCTCTGATCCATGAACAGAAAATATTCAATAAAGATGTGTAGGGTGGTTGGTTACCTCAGTGGTAGCACAGAACTTTCCAGAGCTTCTCGGTGAGTGTTTCTCCTTCACTTTTCTCTCTCATTTTTTTCCCATCCTGTTGTTTGTCCCAATAAGTCTACTCGGTGAAGTATCCTAAGTTGTTTTCTGCTGCTGTGATAAAATTCTGACCCAAACCATCCCAATGGGAAAAGAGTTTATTTGGCTACATGTCCTGATCACAGCTTATCATTGAGGGGAATCAACGTAGGAATTCAAGGAGGAGCAGAGTCAGAAGCCACAAAGGAAGGGTGCTTCTTGGTACCGACCAGACGCTCGCTCTTCGAGGCCCTTTGCTTACAGTCCTGCTAGAGCTGCACACAGCATTCTCACCTCTTTGGGTCTCCCCTCCCAGGGTAGAGAAAACGGGCAAAGAAAGATGATGGAGAGGAGGCTCCATCCCCAGTGCTGGTCATTTGGGATGGCCCACGTTCCTGGTGGCAGGTCCTCACCCAGGATCTGTTGTAAACAAGCCCACTAAACTTATTGATTCCCTCAAGGTGAAAGCTGGTTTGTCTTTGGGACTTAGGGGGGTTGGGGGGTAAGGATGCTTCCCAATGATGGTCCTTCTTGGCTTATATCATTTGAAGTTGGGGTCCCATCAACTTCAGCCAGAACCCCTGGTTGTCTCCTGCTATTTTTCTCCCATAGGAATTTTTGTCTGTCTGTCTTTTTTTCCTTTGCATGTATTTATTTTAGTTTTCATTCCCTTTTGCAGTAGCGGGGTCTGAGCCGAGGATCTCCCATCGTAGGCAGACAGCCAGTTACTGAGCCTTAGCCTTTGTTTTCCTCTTTATGTTTACTTGGGGGTCTTGGCCAGCAGCCAGGGCTGGCCTTGAAATCACTCAGTAGGCCAGGCTGCCCTTGAACTTGTGCACTTGGGCTCTACATCCTCACACCTCCCGGCTTGCAGGGATTACAAGCCTGCACCACCAGGCCTGACTTTCGAGCTCTTTCCTCTGTGGTGGCTCTTCCAGAAACCCCAATCAGCAGTCTGTGCTGGCCTTTCCGCACCCTCTAACCTCCTTCCAACCCCCACCCCCCGGAAATGGAAATGGCATCTGGCACCCTTATCCTGCCCTCCTCCGCTAGGCTCAATAAATATTTTTGGAAGACAGTGACTCAGGAATGGCGGCCTCGGAAACTGGATCGTGCTCTGATACGGTGCCAGAGCCCCCCGCCCCCACCCCTCCAACCCCCACCCCCAGACGGCTCCTTAGCATTGGAAATAGATTTTTAAAGCAGTGTTATATAGCAGTTCCTCTTCAAAATCCTCCTTTCCTTTTCTTTAGTAATGTCCATATAAATCAACGTTATAAAAATAAGGCAAGCAGAAGGAAAAATATGCAGTACCTAGAAACTGAAAATTCAAGTGTTTGCTTTTTATGGGACACTTGAGGCTCTTAAAAAAAGAGAAGTGCTGGAAAACTTAAATACAAAAAAATCACTGTATGAGAGCATAAAAGCCCAACAGAACTGAGTAGTTTATGAAAATAATTTGAATATTTACACTTCAATTTATGGTCTGAAAATCATCCTTGGACCTTGTTCTTATTTTTAAATGGATTTTTCGAGAGAGTGTTAAATACGTTTTGATTATTTTGACATGGTGCCTACTCCGATATTCTGTGCAATGATTTGAAAGCCGAAAGGAAATTCCTTAAAAATCTAATGTCACTCTATGAGAACGTACGGTTCATATATACAACCAGGCGTACATTTATAAGCATATGGGGTTTATAACAAGCATCTTGACTTAAAGGAGGACTTTGCGCTGTTGTTATTATTGTTAGTGAAAATAATAGTAAATTTAACTCAAGCAAAGCTGTGGGCTGAAATACACCATAATTCTCTTGACAGGAAAACTCGGGTTCAAATTCATATCTTTTCATTTTCTAAGTCTGAGTTTTGCATGATGGCTTAAAGTGTGTTTTATCCCCGACATTACGGCGACACAGAAGCGCTGCCCATAAAACTGGCGATGAAACGGACCCGGGTTTACCAAGCGCTTCTATTTTGCCTGTTCCGTCATTTATTTCTCCCAGTAAGTCAAACCCTCCTTCTCACAGGCTTTCTTTCATGCCACCTACTTAGGAAGTGTATTGATAACTGTTCCAACAGTCCTCTTTCTAAAGCATCCAATACCTAAAAAGATCAGTTTTCAGGTAAAGAAAAAGAATAGGGAGGGCAGGGCCTCTAACACTTTGTTTTGACACTTGAGGGGTTAATGAAACTCAAATATGAAGAATGCATAAATACACAGGGACAAAGAAAGGGCTTTTAGAGGCCGGGAGAACATAGTATCCAGGATCTGGGACTGCAGTTTCTTCTGTTTGTTTTTCTTTATGAATTTTAGCAAGATCTAAATGCACACAAGACCTTTGGTTTAATTTGAAACGCACACCCTAGCAACTTAATCTTAGTACTGGGGGCAGCTGAGGATGCGTGAGGGACAGGGGCAGAAGAATCCATTCACTACAACATCAGAGCAAGAAAGAAAAACAGGTAGTGAGAGAAATCCCTACTTAATCTGCCTACTAAAGAAAGACGCTACAGTCCTGGTATCACAGGAGAGGCAGCGAGACAAGACAGGGACAAAAGAGACAAGCCTGGCACCAAGGAAGTGTGGCAAAGAGTGCTCCGTTGGGTCTGAGAAGCATGCTTTAATGACCACGCTTCCCTCTGACTTGGATTTAAAGGAAAACACTGCAAATAGGAGATCAACCAAAGTGGTCCATGGTGCTGGCATTTACTAGACCCCCGAGATCCAAATCTATCTATGTTTTTTCTATTTGATACACAGGTATTGAATATCTACAGGCCAGGCTGAGGCCTCTGTGCTTGGACAGTGTGGACATAAGACTGAATCTCTCACCCAGAGAATCGACAATGAGCCCCGGAGACAGACACATGCCATAACAATGAAATAATATTTATTGACAGCCTGTTATGTGGCCAATACAAGTGCTGAGCCCTGGCATGTCCTATCACGGATAATGCTGGAAGCTACCCACTATCTGTGTCCTTCAGGTTATTACTTCTTATTCACATGCAATAGAAGAAAAAAAGCTATGTTAAATTAAAGACTTGGAAGGCCACACAGACACAAGGGACCTAGAGCTGCTCTCCTGGAGGCTGGTGTCAAAGCTCAAACTCCAGTCAGTGTTTTCNGCCCTGGCATGTCCTATCACGGATAATGCTGGAAGCTACCCACTATCTGTGTCCTTCAGGTTATTACTTCTTATTCACATGCAATAGAAGAAAAAAAGCTATGTTAAATTAAAGACTTGGAAGGCCACACAGACACAAGGGACCTAGAGCTGCTCTCCTGGAGGCTGGTGTCAAAGCTCAAACTCCAGTCAGTGTTTTCTACATGATCAGAACTATCTCTAGAGCACTGAAAATCCTGCTCAAAGTTAAACAACACCGGATTTCTTCGCTGAAACAAGGCTCATTTCACGGAGGAGGGAAAGACGGACTTTGGTGTAGGGTCAGTGTGACATATTCATGCCCCTCCCACCCCCAACTAGCAGGAGACAATGTAAGAATTGGCACTCCAGTGGACAGAGCCTGTCTCTTTCCGGCAACCCTGGGCTGCCTCTGTCACATCTTGTAATAGCCAAAACTAGTTGCACAACAACCTCTGACAGTAACCTGCCATACAGACACATAGTGCTGGGTATCTTAGCCTTAGCCTCGGTGGAGAAAAGGAACCTGCCATTCAGCACACCCCCACCCCCCTTTTACATTCTGAACAGTTGAGGGGTTGTTTTCTCAATCCTGGTTGCTGCCACCTAGTGGCAACAGGGATAGGCCTTGAGGATGGGGCCTAAGCTGGCCTTGGTGGACAGGACAGGGCACATACTGGCCTTGGTGGACAGGACAGGGCACATCTTACAGAGGCCGAATGCTGTTCTTACTTTTATAAAACGAACACCAAGAGCCCAGTGGATGTCAGGGTCACCAGAGATGCTTTGTATATTAAGACCTGTGTCCAAATGGCAGCTGCAAAATCCTGTGATAAGGCAGTCTTAAAAGAGATGCTCTGACCTGGCAAGCCACCACATCAGTGGGAAGCCTAAGAATGAGGACCTCAGTTTGGATCCTAAACTGGGGGGTGAAAAGCTGGGTGCGGCGGGGCGCATCTCTAATCCTGGCTCTGTTGCTGTGAGGTGGGTGACCGAGTTAGGAGGGTCCCCACACGCCATGCAAAACAAGCCACTCTTTCTCAAAGTAAAGACTGATGACTGATACCCAAGGTCATCTGACCTCTATGTGCAGGCTCTGGCATGCATGTGCTGTCCCAACACACACACACACACACACACACACACACACACACGAAAAGGAGAGACAGAGACAGAGATTTAAGTCTATATATTTAAACATATATGTCCTATTAAAGGCGCACATAAGCTGATGATTAAACTTACTTGGTGGTGATGGTGGTAGTGGCAACTCATCCCTAAGGTCTTAGGGTAAGACAGGCCATTGCAGAAACACCAAAAATTAGGTTTAGGGGGAAGAACATTTTGTCATGGTATGACCTGTCCTTGAGGCTCAGGTTAACTCTGGATCAACTAACCAGTCAATCATCAGCCAGTCAACCGTGCCTAGGTGATGAGGATTCAGTAAAGACTCTGGATCTTGGGTTTTGGTGACCTTCCATGACTGGCAACACTCCAGAGTGCTGTCACATACCAATATAAGGAAGACAGTCTGTCCACGCTTCACGGAAGGGGACGGTGGAAGCTAACCATATTCTACTCTCTTGGATTCTGCCTTCTGTGTCTCTTTCTTTTGGTCACTGAGATCTGCACCCTTCTTGCCCTGCAGTAAACTAGGATCAATCATTTTACAGTTTCCAGTTAACCTTATTACTCTTTCTAGCAAATTATTAGGCATGAGGTTAGTTGGAGGATTGCCTCCAAATATTGACTCCTTTGGTGTCAGAAATGAGGACACTGTTTGGCTTGTATCCACTAATGAGGTTGGTTCCTCACTCCTAACAGGATCCTACCAAAAGTTTAGGTCCACCGCCCTCCACTAACTAAAAAACGTTCAATGGGAAGCTGCGTCTGATGGTTATTCTCTAGTATCTGCCTCGATGGATTAAGAAACACCTGAAGATGTAGCCCAGGACGTAGAATGCTCACCTGGCATGCAGGAGACCCTGGACTTGATCCTCAGTGTGACATCAACTAGGTGTGGTGGCATGTACCTATGATCCTAGCACTTGGAAAGTAGAAGAGGATGAAGAGTTTGGGGCCAGCCTGGGAAAGGAAGGATGAGACAGCGGGAGGGAGGGAGAGAGAACAGAAGGGAAGAGAAGGGAAGGGAAGGGAAGGGAAGGGAAGGGAAGGGAAGGGAAGGGAAGGGAAGGGAAGAAGAAGGGAAGTATCCATGGAGTTAATGAGGCACATATTTGGCTTTTCCAGGTGTCTAATGAGGAAGGAGGACCCACTATGGATGTGAGGGGCATCATGCCATGGGCTGGGGTCCTGGACTGAAAAGAAAATGTAGAACTCCCAGCTGAGCCCTGGCGTTCCCCTTTCTCTGCTTCCTGATCAAAACCACCCTAGCCCAGTGGTTCTCAACCTGTGGGTCTTCTCCCCCTTTGAACCACCCTTTCACAGGGGTCACCTATGGCCTTCAGTAAATACAGATATTTACATTATAATTCATGATTACAAAATTACAGTTGTGAAATAGCAATGAAAATTATGGTTGGAGGCCACCACAGCATGAGGAAGTGTATTAAAGGGATGCAGCCTCAGGGAGCTTGAGAACCACTTCCATAGACCAAGCTGAATGAACCACCGTACCTTACCCAGCTATAGCTCATCACTCTTTGAACTATGGACCCAAATAAAGCTTTCTCCCTGCAGTCACTTCTGGTCAGGTATTGGGTCCCAGTAACAAGAAAGGTAACCAACACACCTTCCTCCTTGTAACCACCCTTGACTGACCCCATATCCACAGTCCATACCCCCTCCCACGCTCCTTCTCCTCATCAGAAAACACACACACACACACACACACACACACACACACACACACACACACGCATATATATATATCAAGGATGGGAGCTGCTCATTCCACATGACAAAGTTATTATGGGACTCAATTAAGATAATGACCGTGAAAACTCTTTGGAATCAGTCACTTCAGTTTCAATTATAAGACACTACAGCCATTGTTACTATTACTTCAGACCTCAAATGCCTTCAGACTTATACTTCCTGTTCGTTTTCTCGTCCTTCCGTGGGCTGAGGGAACCCAATCTTGACTCTATCAAGGTGCTGGGCTTGTGTCTGTGAGAACTTTCATTAGAGGATGATTTTAGAGAGGGGAAAGGAATGGTAAGGCAAGCCGAGGCCTTTGACGGGGCTGTATCTGTTCCGGCACAGCGCAATTTCCAGGCTAATGTCTTTTCAAACAGCTCTGTTTTTGCCTGCAGACTTGAATACCCTCATTACAGTGTTTGAAAAAAAAAAGTTCCCTTATGTTTTTTTAAAGAGCGCCATTCTTCAAAAAGATGTCAAGGAGTTCTCTTTCTCCCCTCTGCTACAAGGTGTAATGTAGAGATAAGCACAAAATCTGGTTGGAAATGTCACCTATATTGGGACTGGGGAAAGCTTCAGATCATGCAAACAGCTCGGTGGAAAGACGGTTTTTGTCCTCCCTGGATGCTGGTATTTGGAGGAATGTACCCCCACGTATTATTCACAGCCAGTGAGAATGGCCTGAAAGTCAATTATGGTGGTTTAGGAGAAAAAAATTGGAGTCATTTGTTCACATAGTTCATGGGAGTTCTGAACAAGTCCCCGGCTGTCCTCACGACAGCCGAAGCCAGGTCTTTTGGAAAACATTTTATTTTTCATGCTCAGCGTAATAAGAAGAGGAAAGTCGTGTTTTGCAGATGAAATGGGGCTGATAATGAAAAGTAGGTCACACTTTCTCTGTGTCTCCATCTCTCTTTAACTTTCCCTGAAAGACAAAGGAGACTTTGGAAGACTTGAAGCAAGCAGGGCCAGGCCCCCGACTGGGTAGTCCCTGCACTCTTAAAACTAGGAGCATTTACACTGCTCAGGGCTGACATTTCATGTAGGGGAAGTATCTGGAAATGGAGAGTGTTGTCTAAGAGGCTGTAAGCCCAGGAGGGCTGAGAAAGACAGTACACTTTCCAGTGTCTGGAGTCAACCAAAGGCAGTTAGAAGCCGTAACCTTAGGAGCTGGGACAGCAAGGCCAGAAAGAGGCAGCTGGCTACCTATTGTGGGAAGGGACACTGTGGCACATGGCTGCTTACCTTGTCACTCTATTGAGGACTCTACACCTCTGACTAAAGGTGGCTTAGTGTGGTGGTTTGAATGAGATGTGTCCCTCATAGACTACGGCTTTTGAATGCTTTGTCCCCAGACGGCAGCACTGTTTGGAGAGGTTCAGTGGATGTGATCTTGTTGGAGAAAGGGCATTCCTGGAGGCGGGACCTGAGAGTTTAAAGACTTGCTTCCTGTTCCTACCACCATGGTTCTCTGGTCCACAATCATGGACTCTTCTCCCTTCGGAACTGTAAGCCAAAATAAACACTTCCTTTTTATGTTGTTTTGGTTGTGGCTTTATCACAGCAATAGAAAAATGATCAAGACACTTATTCACTTTCTTGGGCCAATAAAAGAAAGCTGAAATGGCGAGGGCCACTTCTAGGAAAATAGATGAAGAACTTGGTTTTGTGAGTTCTCCCTCCTTCCTCTCTCTCTTTCTGCATCCCTCCTTCTCTCTTACTGTGTTCTCCCATCCTTCCCCCTCTCCCTTCCTTCTGAGCTGCCTTGCTCTGCTTTCCAGCCCCATCACTTGCTGCTGTACCTCCCCACAAACCCATAGCAAAGAACTATAGGATGAGGTCTTAGAAACTGTGAGCCAAAAGAAATCTGGTTATGGTGGCGCATGCCTTTAGTCTTGGCACTAGGGAGGCAGAAGCAGGTGAGCCTTTTTGGGTTTGAGGGCAGCCTGGTTGATATAGTGAGTTCCAGGCCAACTATAGCTACACTGTAAGATCATTAATGTCAAAACATTAAAAAGAAAGAAAGAGAGAAAGGGAAGGGAAGGGAAGGGAAGGGAAGGGAAGGGAAGGGAAGGGAAGGGAAGGGAAGGGAAGGGAAGGGAAGGGAAGGAATCTTTCCTCCTGTAAGCTGTTTGTCTCAGGTATTTTATCATAGCCACAGAAAGCTGACAAACACACCAAGTCACACCAAATCCCAGGAAAAGACAATGGTCTTCTTTCATGGACTTAAACATGGAAATGTAGAATAAACTTCACTGCTGTAACTCCATGTCAATGCGGAAGAAACACAATCCTGGGTGCTGATCATTCACCCCTTTCCCCAGAACAATCTTTGATTGGTCCTCATTACAACTGTCATTCATGTGTGTGTGTGTGTGCATATAAATATATGTATATAGTTATATATAGTCATATATATATATATTATGTCATATATCATATACATTTTCTTTTTTTTTTTTTTTGGTTTTTTGAGACAGGGTTTCTCTGTCTAGCCCTGGCTGTCCTGGCACTCACTTTGTAGACCAGGCTGGCCTCGAACTCAGAAATCCACCTGCCTCTAGTTAATCCTGTTTGGATGGTCTTTTCATCCATTTGCACTCACAAAACTCATGAGGGTGTATATGGTGAAAATAGGACACAACTTTCATGACCCTAGGCTATTAAATTCAGGTAACACTTCCCAGGACTTCTCAGAGATTTAGCTTAGAGCCTAGAGCAACCATGATTGCTTTGATTCATTTTCATATCTAAGAAGAACATGGTGGCTGGCCTTGTCTTCCTTCTAACGGGCACGAGTCACCCTTGATTCCAGCCAGTCTGGGACAGTCCGGTTCCTATCTGTTGTTCCAGAAGACACGTTGGTGTCTTTCCACTCTCAAGATTACCCAGGGTGAAATAGGATAAGAAAACAGAGGGCTGCTCTCCTGCCAGGCCTGCTTTACAAAGATCGTTACTCTCCTTGAGAGCAGAACACTCTGAATTCCTCTCACAGATAACCATGGCTAATTATATCCCATGCATGATATCTTCTTTCCAGTCTTCCCATGTTTGACGTTTTGTGGGATTAATCTTTGCTTCTGGTTGAGCTGGGTTCTCGAAAGCTGGGTATTATTGTTTTATCTGAAGGAAACCCCTATGAAACAGGGCCTCCATCCATCATAGCTCCCTGGGTAGAAGGAACTGATTAACACTTCCTGGCTTGCAAACTTGTTTGTTAACACGGGGTTTCCTCTCGGCTGTCACTGTGATACGTTCAGTGTGCAGCGTGTTTGGGATCGGGCTGATGTACTGTTTTATCAAGATGGGACAGTTATCTTTGTGGGGTGTGCAGAGCACGGGGAATCCAACCACCTCTGTAAACACGATGATAACATCGTGTCCGCACACTCCCAGAAGACAATGGGCCCACATCCCCCTTTTCCTAATTGGGATTGAAAACAATAGGTGGGAAATAAGAGACCCTGCTATCATTATCTATTGGCCTTCATTTCTGGGCATTGACTGAGCTGAGGCTGTGTGTGTGTGTGTGTGTGTGTGTGTGTGTGTGTGTGTGTGTGTAGAAACAGCAAATTAAAATTCAGCCTTCTTCCATTTTTCTTCCTTGAGTGTTAATCTTGTTATAAAGCTCTGGTGACAGAGATTCAAGATAGGAAGTAGAGAATGGGAGAGTTATAAACAGTTGTGGACAGGAGCAGTTTTGCTTTCAGAATTACTTAATAGGCAAAGGCCCGAACAGGGGAGACAGTTAGAGGAGAATTGGCAAAGGAACGTTAAGGGGTGATGCTGGTCAGGAAGAGAACACAGGGTTGTGGGTGTGGCAGGGGGAGGGGCTCTTGCAGAGCCTGTATGGGACACTTGCTTTCACTCCCAATATCATAAACCACTATAATTATACTGCAGAAGGAAGAGACATAGACACTTCTCCCAAAAGGTGAGTGAAATAATTTATCTTGATCCCATGAATTAGCATCATCGGATTTCTTCTTTTTCCCAGGAACCATCGACATCAAATACAATTTTCTATTATTTAAAAAATCCAAAGTGCTCAGTACTTTGATAGCATTTGAACATTGGTTATCATGAGCTACAGGATGGAGCGTCTGTGAAGTTCAGAGCAGGCTCGTTGTTGGGCGTCCTCAGAGGAAGAGAGCTGTTATGAGCTACAAGCTACAGAACCTCAATCTCCACTTTCTCTCCCCCTCTTTGGATGGAGGAACGGTCTCCATGGAACCTCACCTAGTACACAACTCTTTGCCATCATGGGATTCAAGTGGGCAAGTTAGTCGCCATGTGTCTAAGTTCTGTGTGATGACTACAGAGGTCCCGTGTATGCTGGAAATCTCTGCAGCTGTATAATCCAAGCCAAATGAGTAGATGGTAGTGGAAGGAAAGTTTGAGGGAAACAGGACACGATATTTTATCAGCAATATAAATATGAACTGATACTGGAGTTTGTTGAGTGGACATCCATTTTCCCCAGAGGCCCGCCCCCTCTAAACTTTACAGGAGACTGGGTCAGGGTGCTTAATCTTTATCTGTCTGGTTTGGGCCACAGTCTTCTCACCTGATCCCTTCCCTTGACTCTCCTGGTTTCCCTTTCATACTAGGTACCTAGCACAGCTCCTGGATTGCTGGGTGCTCAGTGTATCTCAGTTAAATCACAGAGGACTCTATTACTCACTTCAGAAATCTCCTTCACTGAAAAGGAAGCAAAATTACATGAAACTGGAACTATTGGAAAACGTTAAGAGGGGGCTGGAGAGATGGCTCATCAGGTGAAAACACTTGTTACTCTTCCAGAGGACCCAGCTCCAGCTCCCAGCATCTACATGGATGCTCATGACTGTCTGTAACTCCAACTTCAGGAGGATCTGATGCCCTCTTGTGGCCTCTGTAGGCACTACACTCACATAGTGCACATAAACTCATACATTAAATACTCATACAGGAAAAATAAAAACAAACCTTTAGGGAAAAAATAAAAGTAAAATGTATGAGCTGAAACTCCTCATTCATAAATTCATTCACACATTCATTTATTCATTCATTCATGTATTCATCCACTCATCAACCAATAAATTTAGGAAGCTCCATTCTAATTTCTGAAGACTAAAAGAGTAGATAGATGGGACAGATGAAGTTGTTGCTCTCCTGCAGATTATGGTCATTGGATTACTAAAACAACAAGAAAGCAATAAATGAACCATCAAATGGATGGATGGATGGATGGATGGATGGGAGCAGGCAGTGACAAGTGTTGGGTAGAGAAGTAAAACAGGTTGAGAAAGTATGAGTGGCTACTTTGGACTAGGGTAAATGCCAGCAAAAGGACAAGATCCACACAGTAGAAAAATGGGATCATTCTACATTCACTCTTAGCAGGGATAAATCTTCATTCTGACTAGTAATGCAGTTGAATGTTCTGCTATAAGTATCTGCCCCAAATAACAGTATCAGCATCACACGTATCAGGACGATGATAGCAGTTACTGAGATGTGGTTCAAGATCTTTATGTTACTGAGATATGGTTCAAGAGCTGCAACTGGTATTTATTTCTTCTCTTTCCTTTGCTTTAGTGTGTGTGTGTGTGTGTGTGTGTGTGTGTGTGTGTGTGTGTATACAGGTACATCTGTGTATGTGTGTGCATGCATATAGAGGCCAGAGGTCAGCCTCAGGTGTCTTACTCAGTTGCTTTACACCCTGCTTTTAAATTATTGTTCATTACTATTGTTACTGTTGCTGCTATTATATTTGTGTGTGTGTGTGTGCCTGTGTGTCTGTGTGTGTGTGTGTACATGCACGAGTGCGTGCATGCATACCTGCCATGTGTACAAAAAAATGTCAGGGAAGAGCTTTGTGGAATCCATTTTCTCCCTCAAGATTCATGTAGGTCCCAGAGATAGAACTCAGGTTACTGGACTTGTATAGCACTAGATTCTGCCTGCTGACCCATCTCACTGGCTCCCACTTGCTTTGGAGTCTTTTGCTGAATCTGAAGCTCACCAAGTGTTCCATCATACCTAGCTTTCCTTTTGACCTGAGTCCTCGGGAAGACACTTAGGTCTTCATGCTTACAGAGAAAGCATTCTATATACCAACTGAGTCATGCCCCCAGGCCCAGAACTAGTACATCTGATGAGTGAGTGGCTGTGCTCCATAGTGCCTCTGTGTCTGGCTCATTTTGTCTTGTAGCTTGGTGGTCTTGGACTTTAGGCTTCCAAGTCACTACATTCATTAGCAGGAGAGGGGAGCTGTACAGGACTGATGTTCATAACTCAGTTTCACCCAACAATCCATTAGCCTGAACATGGTCATGTGCCAATGCCTACCCTGGGGAGAAGTGAAGAAAGGTAAAACAGGAAGGGGCAGGAATAGGGATGGGATGTCTCCAGGTCTGTCCATGAACTTTTGAGCGGAGGCAATGAGAAGCACTCTCTCTTCAAGTTCAGAGTTTCAGTCCTTACATGGAGTCAGTTGCAGAAACCACGGGATCTAATCTATCTATTTGGTTCAGTGGGAGGCAGAATGTTGGATGTGGGATGCAAAAGCTAGGGCTGAAGACCAATGGGTTAATTCACTAAGCGGAACGCCTCAAATGTGTTGCGCTTTCAGATAGCCCCCAGGATGGAAGGCTAATTGTCCTTCTGGGATGCTGAGTTCTTTGCAGAGCCTTCAGAATGGACCTCGTGACCTTCTGAGGTTTCTCACTGCTCTGATCTCTTCTTAATGGATAGTGTTTTCCAAGCTGATGGTGTTTTAAAGACACAGAACCTGACCAATGATAATACATCTGACCTCTTGAGGGAGAACTTTGTATGTCTTACTCTCTTTGGCCTCTCTTATTGGCCAATTACATAAGTCGACCAGAAGTTGATTTGAGAGAACCAGTTTCACTATTGCCTAATCATAAAGAAAGACTGTAAAGTTTTATGAGAGCTGAAGGTACTGCCTTTTACAGAGGAGGACTTGAATGATATTAAAGGGGATATAAAATGGTAAGAAATGGAATTCCACAAGGTGTTTCCCTTGGACCGCCACCCTAGATTACAGTGCTGGGATATGATCTTACTGGTTCTATCTCCCAAGGGCACTGATAGAAGAGGGGAGAAGACAGCCAACATCACACAATCTCTCACAATACAATGAGCAGACTCCTCATATGGAGCTCAGCATCAGATAGAGAAGGAAAGTCTTCTGTCACTTCCTGATTCTGATAGGATCATCTAGGCAGATTCACCAACCCTCATCGGCAACATACAGATCATGGCAGTGACCTCTCTGAGAGCCACTGTATAGGTGAAAATAAAATAATAAACTGTGAGGGGAATCTTGGTTGTCAACTTGACTGGTTCTAGAATCAACTAAAGGAGATGGGCATTCTTGTGAGGGATTTCCTTGATCTGATCATTTGGGGAAAGACCCACCTAAACTGGCAATGGCCTCTAGGGGCAGTCAAGATAAAAGGGAGGTGAGAAAGAGATCTTTGCTTTTAGTCTGCGTGCTTCCACTCTTGCTGGCAAGTTCACCTACCTATTGCTGCTGCATTCCTTCACCAATATTAGAACCTACTTCTTCCAGATTCCAACATAAACTAAAGACCAGTGGCTCTTCGGGTACCATAGTGAGACTGATGAGTTATCCAGCCTCATAGATTGAACAACTCTCAGATTCTTACAACTTCTCCAGGACGAGCAGCTATTTTTGGACTACCTAGACTGTATGATGTCAGCCAATATAATAAACTCTCTCCTTCTGTCCCTGCTATCAAACCCTGACACATACACACACCAAAAGTGCTCTCTCACACAGTGCCTGGCTTACGGCTGAACTGCAGTTCATGGGACCATTATTGCTCATGTTAATTCCTTTTTAAAAGCTTCATGAAAAAAAAAAAGTACCATCTCAGTTTCATAGAAATTGAAGTTCAAAGACAGCAGGAAAACTGGTCTGAAGTAATACAGTGCATGACGGCCATCACCGTATTCAGAATCTGGCTGTCAAGGCTCTGAAGGCTAGCAGGCCTCACTACCATTGCCAGGGCTTTTCAGTATTTGGGGCACTGACCAGTCAGCCATAAGCTGTCATCATTTGGGTGCCTGGTTCTGCTTACTGCCTCCAAATTCCCCAGAGGTTGAGGACAACTAGCATCATCTGTGAGTCTCAAACACTGAGCCAGGGGGATGACCAGGGCTGGAGTTTGTCCTACCCCACAGCGGGGAGCACACTCCGGAGTCTTATTGCCTTGGTGGGCCTGCCGTCTTCCCTCTCTCGGTTCTCATCCAACTTCTCTGGCCTTTCAACCACTGTGGTTTCTGGCACCTTTTGTGTCTCTACAGAAGGCAGAGGTTGGCCAATTGTGGCCAGCAAGAGAAATAAAAGATTATTTCTCCATTCCTAATAAAAATATGAAGATGCTGGGGCTGGCAAGATTGCTCAATGGTTAAGAGCAGAGTACTATATGAGTCCAGTTCCCAGCATCCACAATCAGGTGGCTCACAACTGCCTGTAACTCCAGCCCCAGGGGCATCTGATGCGTCTGGCCTCCTAGGACACTTACACTCACATGCAAATATTTATAGACAAAATTTACTTTTTTTTTTTTACTTAAAACAAAAGGAGGATATATTTTACAAATGCTGTGATTTGTTATAAAGGCAAACCATGCAATGGAATGACAGCATGTTCCCATTATATTTATCTTGAGAATGCCTATGCTATGTTAGACATAAGAGCCCCATATATATCCCACCATAGGATGCCATATCTTATCCCTGGAAGGATGGGCGACATTCTGCTACAGTGAGGAATAGTCCCTCTGGTGGTTAATGTTGATTATCTACTTGACAGGACCTATAGGAATCACCAAAGTAGCAAGATTCTGGACGCACCTGTGACTCGTCATATAGATTAGGATAACTGAGGCAGGAAGACCTGCCTTAACGTCTGGTCGGGCAGTACCTTGGGCTGTGGTACTGACTAAAAAGGAAAAGATGAGCCGAGGACCGGCATCCGTCAATCTTCGTTTTTCTGATTATGGTGGACTGTGAGAGGCTGGCTCAGGCTCCTGCCACCATAACATTCCCATCTTGACCTGTGAATGAATGAAAGCAAATCCTCCCTCCCTTCCGTGGCTTTAGTCAATGGGTTGGGTGGTAGGTGGTGGGAGGGTGGGAGTAGGAGGAGCATCTCACCACACCTCATCCAGGGACTTGACACAGTAAAAGCTTAATAGTCGGTTACACTGTAGCTCTAAACAGATGGGCATTAGGGCCCCTAGATGATGGAGGAACAGCTCACCAGGTGAGCTCACAACCACATTGTTACAGACATCGTGAGTCTTTGTTATAGACATGAGTGAATCGCCACACTTTGGCTTTTAAATATCTTCCTTAAGGTGATACTTTCATTCACACCTTGATACAAGGAGATGTGCCTGTGCTTAGCTTCAAAGGCCCAGAGACTTGTTATCCCCAGACAGAGAAGGGAGAAATATTTGCAGAAACACGGGGGTGACCACTTTGATAAATAACAACATAAAATGGCGTAAATTCTTGACATGAGGATTTCTTGGACTATTAAATCGAATGCATCTGTATCTGAAAATTTTCACATTACTATAAAGTTGAAATGACACTGTATCTCTGGATGTATAAAGAAGATGAAAGTTAGAAATATCATTGCAATAAGCACAGAATCTTATTTATTAAGTGAATGTCTTGGCTCTTCCTATGCAAGGTGAATAGCAGTTGGCATTTCTTCTCAACAGTCACTTACTTGAACGTGGGTGATATGGTATGCCTATTTGCCTGACTCTATATCTGGAGTAAATGGACCCATAGAATAACCTTATTCTCACTCCAAATAAGAGACAGGTGTTTGAAAACTGACCTATAGGATCCTGGCAAAAGGCATACTAGTGGAGTCAACAGGGCCAGGTGTCACATGATCCTGTGTCCAGATTCCTGAAGGTGAGCTTGCATTTAAGAGGAATGTCTCCCCCCCCCCCCCAGAGCCTTCATGTGCCGCTGAGTTCATGCCAGGGCCAATAGGGAGGCTAGGTGAGTGCTGAAACCAGCTATAAGGCAGGCAGTCCAGCCCCGGTTGGACACTCATGTAATAACATGGCAGTTCCCTTACCTTGTGTCTGTGGGGCTTATGGTCCATAAAGTTTAATAACGGGCTCAACAGCTGAACGGTTAATGTGGGATGCCCAAAGGCCACTCTTTTCTAACAAAGAGGATCTTTTGTTTTTGTTCTTTTATTTCTCCCCTCTTGACATTTCATCATACACAAATGCCTGTCTGTCACAGCGGGCCACATAAAGTAGCCACATGGCATGAAGGGATAAGAAAAGATTCTACTGGCTCTTAAAGAGTGGAGTCAGCTCATAATTGGCCTTAGCTTGGCTTAAAGCTTTGAAGAAGAGAAAGTTATGAAGCTTAGTTGCCCTGCAAATTGGGTGCCATAAATACCCATGGGTTGATATACCAGGTACTGATGGGAATAGGTAGCAACAACCCCCAAATTCCTTCCTATAGCCTTCAAAGCTGTAAGCAGCTCCCAGTCCCTTTGCCTTCTATCTCCTTACTGTGGCCAGGACCTCCAGTATCTTGTTGGTGAATGTACCAACTCTACTCCTGCCTAGGGCTTGGTATCTCTGGTACATCTTTTGGGTTCTTCTGTCTCCCTTGGAATGGGTTCCATTTCATCTTTTCCTGCTTAAGGATCCATTTAGAAAAGCTCTTAAGCCCTAGCTGAAGTTACACCCCTCCTGATACTCTTTGATGACAGGGACAATGTATTTGTGCACTTGTTCCTTATTTAAACACACACACACAGACACACACAGAGACAGACACACACACACAAGAACAAAGTAGATTCTCAATGTATGATCATACAATGAACATTTGTCATATTCTGGACTCTCTCGCTGGGATTGGACCATTCAGAAATTTATGGATGATCTATCCAGATGAATAGCCTCAAAAGTCTCATGCCCACTATCAAGTGGTAGCACACAGACCTTAGAACGTGAATTCCTGGCCCTGCGCAGGCTCTCTTGTGACTTTGCTCAGCACTGCAACCAGACAGAAATAGTTCAGTCCTTTCTGGATTTTCCCTCATACTTAGAAGGGAAAGTAAAAATAAGAAGGAGGTGGTAGGTGAGAATCATGCCAATGGAGAGACCATTCTAGGAAGCAGGAGGGCACTTTAGATGGGTTTCCTTCCTAGAGGATGGTGGACATCCACTAAGGAAGGAGCTGTCTTTTCTTGCCCAGCAGGAGCTAAGGAGCTTACAGTGATACTTTTACCCCAGCCTGTAGGCTGTAGCTTGAGAGAGCAGAAGAGACTATTTGCAAGCTGGTGTTAGATTTTTCTGCTCCTGGGGAAGCTCTGGCCTGGGCCTCTGCAAGACTCATAGGTCTGAGCACTGCTGTCTGGTATTTTGAAATGCTCACCCTGGCTCCCCATCGCCCTCTCACACTTTGCTGATCTTCCCAGCCCCACGTAGAGCTGTGGGATACAAAGTAATTCAGTGGGGAGAAAAAAAGTCACCAGGCACTGTCCTTGAGGTAATTAATCAGCGGTGACTCTTAGCCGGGGGGAATAATATGACTCAGAACACATTCTGTCCCTGTAACATCAACTGTGCAGCAGAGAGGCTGCTCTGAAAAAGATGCGAAGGGGTTTGGTGGGTGGGGTGGGGTGAGGGCTTTGTGGCAGAGTGAGAGCATTCGGCTGTTGACACCATTGCATGCAAGATGCAAGATCTCTGCAAACACCACCTGGTCTGCTGCCAAGCTGCTCAGTTCTCTGGGAAAGTGGTGCTTTCTGAGTTCACTGAGATTCCGTCTCCTGGCTCCGAGTCTGCCGCAGTGAGCTCTACAGCAGAAGGTGGCCTGATCACACTCCATGTGACTGCCACTGGCTCCTGTCACATCTCCCCTTCCCGTTGGCTAAAGCAGATGCTGCAGTACAGAAAGCCCTGAATCTTGGCCAAGGGTTGGGGGGTCTGTTACCCCCAAAATGGGTTAGCCAGAGTCCATTCGGTGTGTCCTCAGATACGTGGGTCACACAAGTGAGAATTTGTCTTTCTTTCTCTGCACCGGACACTCAGTGTGCATACTCCAGAGAGAAGGGACGTCTCAGGACCTAGAAGAGCAGGTCACCCTGCAGAAGACATTTGTCAGAACCTCGGCACAAAGTGCTCACTGAAACTGGGGTGCCCTTCTAGAAAGATCGGCACTGGGCTCCTTGCTAAAGGAACAGAGTGGAGCTGATTCACAACAATTGTGTATTCCCCTCCCCCCAACCGCAGGTACAGGCCATTCTTTTCCCAGACAGGGTTTCTCTGTGTAGCCCTGGCAGCCTGGAACTCACTTTGTAGACCAGGCTGGCCTCGAACTCTGAGATCCACCTGCCTCTGCCTCCCAAGTGCTGGGATTAAAGGCGTGCACCACCACTACCCGGCAAGGCTGTTGTTTACAAATAAAAATGCTTCTGGTTAAAAGTATAACTTTGAGCATCCCACAAATGAGTGCAGCTGGAAAGGAAGTATTTGGGGACCCAATACTCATAGATTCCCTTACCACAAAATGAAGACCAGTACTCAACAACCATCTCACCTGAAGAGTAACCGATCCATAAAGCCACTGAAGAGAAGAGACAGGTGGGAGAACCATCTATTGGATTCCACGGTGCTGCTGTGTGTCAGCTAGTCACAGATAACTAACCCTCAGACCACAGGTTGTCACCTCTATCCCTTCCTTCGTTAGAAAATTCTATTGGGAAAATATCATAAGAAGCAGAGAATTTTTTTTCTTTTGAGAGCTAGGGGTGATCTTGGAAAATTGTTTTGCTGAAACATGTGCATGTTTTTACGCATATACATGTTCTTGTGTGGGCCAGTGTAGACCTGTGTGTGAGTGTGCATGTTCACATGTGTGTCAATGTAGAAGCATGTGCTTCTCTGTGTATGTGTGATGTTCATGTATGTGCCAGTATAGATGCATGTGCGTGTGCATGTTTATGTGTGAGCCAATGTAGATACATGTATCTCTCTCTCTCTCTCTCTCTCTCTCTCTCGTGTGTGTGTGTGTGTGTGTGTGTGTGTGTGTGTGTGTTTGTGTGTGTGTGTGTGTGTGTATTCATGTGTGTGCCAGTGTAGATGCATGTCATGTTCACATGTGTTCTGGTGTACATGAATGTAGGGGTGGTCATAGAAAACACTAATTGGTGTCTCTCAGACACCGGCTTTCCATCTTCTTTTGATAGAGTCCACATTGTCCTGGATCTCTCCATATAAGCCAAGCTCACCAGCCAGTGAGGTCCAGAGATTGACCATCTTGTCAGTATTGGGATAACATGCATGTTGACACATTTTTTTTCTTAACATGAGTTCTAGGGCTCAAACTCAGGTTCTCATGCTTGCAAGCCACGAGCTATCTCCCTACCCCCAGATGATTTCACTATAAGGAAAAATAAAATAAACACACATTTCCTTGAATCCCAGCATATTGCCTGCCTGGATTTAGATCATATCAGAGCTCACTCCTGAAGGTCAGCTTCTTTGGTTTACAACACAGCCTTGGTTGTGTTTGGTGTCCAGAGAAAGCCAGCCAGCCACTTCTCATTCTCGAGTCTCGGCTAACACAGAACGGAAAGGAAGTGAAGCTTTTAATCTCGCCATAAACGGATGTGTGCATCTGAGTCATGTCCTACACTGGCAAAATGGTAAAGGGTTGACATCGAGTCTTTCTTAATTAGAAGAGAGAGAGAGAGAGAGAGAGAGAGAGAGAGAGGTAGCACTAAAATGGAGAGAAAATAGCAGTGCTCTCTTTAGAAAAGAGAAGAAAGAATAGAGAAACTGATGGAGGGAGGGAGAGGGAGGAAGAGATGGGAGTGGACAGAAAAAATAAACCAGGGGGTGGAGGCAGAATACTGCGCAGCTCCATTTTGGCAACCCAAAGAGGGAATATAAGCTTAAAGTCCTGAATTTAACAAACCTAATTATCAAGGCTTAATTAGTACCAAGGGTCCAGCTCTGTGGAACACCTGCAGACTTAATTTATGTCCTGACAGAGAGGAACAAGTGTTAACGGGCTGTATTTATGTTAATACCTGAACCTTAGGAGCCCGTGGAACAAAACAGACCGTGTGCTGGGCTTGCGAGCTTCAGAACAAATAGAAAAGGTTTTCATCTTAATGTAGTCTGCATGTAATTCTTTTGGGGATCCCGAGGATCTACTTAAACTTTTAGAAGTAGCACACAGAAAAAAAAAAAAGAAGAAGAAAAAAAAGGAGAGCTGTTCAGGGTCTTTGTCAAAGTCTCACGAGATCTCACGAGATCTCACGAGATCAAGCCACAGATGAGAGGTTACATCTTGTCTTTAGTACACAGAGTGAAGAATTAGGCTAATATTGAGAGTGTTTCTGGCAGTTGTATATAATGTGTGTGTGTGTGTGTGTGTGTGTGTGTGTGTGTGTGTGTACATGTGTGCATGTGCATGCATGTGCAGGTACCCTCGGAGGCCAGAAGAGGGCCTCAGGGCCTGTGAGGAAGCAGTTCTGAGCTGCCTAACATCAGTGCTGAGAACTGAGCTCAGGGCCTCTTACAAGAGCAGTACACACTCTTAACTGAGGAGTCATCTCTCCAGCCCCGAATGGTGGAGTGTGTGTGTGTGTGTGTGTGTGTGTGTGTGTGTGTGTGTGTGTGTTCATGAAGTCTCCAAGATAAACAGTATTGTGCCTTTGAACACTGGAGTATTAAAATGATAGCTTGCTTGGACAGAGAGCCTGTCACATGTCTACCAACAGGCTGAGGTCTCTGTAGACACCTTCTAGTTTAGAAGAACTAGATCAGGAAACCAAGAGAGAGAGAGAATAGGATGTTCCCCAGGCCAGGCATCGACGCAGTCTAAAGAGTATCACTATCCCAAACCTTACAACCAATGAGTCCAACTTCCTCAGATACACACAATAATACTGATAATCAAAATATTAAAAATATTTGTGCTGGGCAGTGGTGGCCCATGCCTTTAATCCCAGCACTTGGGAGACTGAGGCAGGTGGATTTCTGAGTTCAAGGCTAGCCTGGTCTACATACAGAGTGAGTTCCAGGACAAGCAGGGATACACAGAGAAACCCTATCTCAAAAGAACAAACAAACAAAAAAACCCAAAATAACAAACGAACAAAAACAAAAAACAAAACAAAACAAGGCCAAAAATAAACATTTGACAATAGATATAATCAAAAAATGAATATAAGACATTATTGAGGTATTTATAAGGTTGAAAAGATATATGTTCTTGGAAAAGGGTGTGTGTGTGTGTGTGTCTGTATGATAGGCTGAGACACTCAATATTGTTAGGTTGTCAAACATTCTCAAGTTGATCAATAGATTAAATTCTATACCTAGTAAAATCTGAGCAGATATTTTTTAATATAAATGGAGAAGTTGAACCTAAAATTTATGTCGAGAGACAAAATATGAAGGAGAGCCCCAGTAGTCTTACAAGGAAGGGTACGGTTAGGGTCTTTATGTTTGGCCAGCTTCAAAAGTGACTCGAAAGCCACAGAAATTGATGCGGTAGTCATGGGCATTGGAAGAGAAAAGGAAGAACAATTGGATCGATGGAGTACAATGGAGAGGCTAGAAATAGGCCCATGCCTACACAGTCAATTGATGTTTGACAGAGGTGCAAAGGAAACTCAATAAAGGGAAGATGAGACTTTGAACAAATGTCACTGCTTCCACATGGGAAGAAGCATAAACCTCCACCCCCACCTCCCACCATATACAAAGAGCGATCTAAGGTGAAAAACAGGAATAAATGCAAAATCTAAAGTCTTGAAAGTTCCCGAAGGAAACTGAAAAGATATCTTTGTAACCTTGGCATTAGCAAAGAGTTCGTAGAAAAATTAAACAAAATCCCTGACAATAGAAAGAGAAGAGGAATTTGGTGTTATCGAGATTTAGGATAAAAGACTACATCAGAGAATACAAAAGGCAGGTAAGGAGAAAGTTCACAGAATGCACAAGAGGCTTGTATCTCTGGTGGTATGTAGAATCTCTACAGCCCACTGTTAAAAAGAAAACCCAACTTGGAAAAAACTGTTCAAATCAGTGAATAGGTATTCCACATCAACACCATCTGAGTGTAATGGCTGAGGAGATTGGGGTGGTATGGGGAAGCGTTAGTCATCAGGAAAATGCAAAATAGAGCAAGCAAAAGAGAGCATCTCACACCTACTGCCAAAGCTATAATTAAAAAGCTGAAATTTCCAAGTATCGATGCGGATATGAAACAATGTGACCTCTCACACAGTTCTATATGTAAAAACGGTTCAACCATGTTACACTGTTGTTAGGTGGCATCTTAACTGGACACCCCAAGAGCCAACAATCCTCTGCCTAGGTATAAATCACAAAGGAGTGTTGTACCAAAGGGACACTTGTGTCCCTTGTTTACTGCAGCACCATCTACTGCAGCCTCAGTATGGAATCCAGCAGAGGTATCCACAGTTAAATGGTGGGCAAAGAAAATGTGGTATCTACACACAGCAGCTTATTAGAGGCTGAGAGATGGCTCAGAGTCTTGAAAAAATAATGGAGTCTGTCAATCCTGGCAAAATGGGTGTGACAGAGGTGGGGCACTGCGCTAAGTGAAATAAGCCAGACACAGAAAGGCAAATGTTCATATTCGTATGCGGAAATCAAACCCAGCAGAGTTGATAGACGGAACCAGTAGAACAGTGGTGGAAAGTAGGAAGGTCAACAAGGAGGAGGTATATGGGGGGTGTTATTAGTAGAAGATAATGAATACAAAAGTGTTTCATAGAGAAATAGGCCCTGACACATAGAGAGAGCTGAGGGGGCGCTATAGTACACATCAATTAATCAACTATTTGAGGAGAAACTAGATGACAGGAGTTTGAGCCAGGAATGGTGACTCACACCTTTAATCCCAGCACTCAGGAGGCAAAGGCAGGTGGATCTTTGTGACATTGAGGCTTACCTGGTCTGCATTGTAGTTCTAGGTTAGTGGTACACAGTGAGTCCATGTCTGAGAAAGGAAAGAAAGAAAAATAGGAAGGAAGAAGGAGAGAAGGAAAGAAAGAAAGAAAGAAAGAAAGAAAGAAAGAAAGAAAGAAAGAAAGAAAGAAAGAAAGAGAAAGAAAGACAGAGAGAAGGAAAGAAAGAAGAAAAGAAAGAAGGAAAGAAAGAAGGAAAGGAAGAAAGAGAAGAAAGAAGAGAGTGAGAGAGCGAGAATGATAAGTATTTAAGAGCAAGAATGTTAATGGTTCTGATGTGATCATTATACACTAATCACATAGATCAATTATCACACAGTGGTCCTGAAGAGGTAGTTTGGTGGTTAGGAGCACTTGATGCTCTTGCAGAGGACCTAATTCTGGTTCCCAGCAGACGCACAGAGAAGATATGACCACCTGTAACTCCAGCTCCAGAGGCTTCAATGCCTTCAATAATCTTGCTGGGATCACATCCAGAACACACACACACACACACACACACACACACACACACATAAATAAAATGAATATTTTAAAGTATGTCACATATTATCCCATGCATATATGCAAGCATGTGTCAATTAAAAATTTTCACCAATGGCCCAATGTGGTGGTTGTATGCCTTTAATCCCAGCACTCAGGAGGGAGAGGCAGGCAAATCTTGGGGAGTTCGAGATCACCCTGGTCTACAAAGTGAATCCAGGACAACCAGGGCACTGTTAACACAGAGAACCCCCATCTTGAAAAACCAATCATCAACACCATCTTGAAAAACCAATCATCAACAAAGTCAATCAATCAATCAGTCAATCAATCAAATGAAAATAAAAATTTCACCAGTTTTTGCAAGACTGTTTACAGAAACAGAAATAACCCAATTTTTTTCCAATAGACAAGTGGTTAAACAATAGCACAATTTTCCAATGAAGGAATATCCTGAAATGAAAGAGAGGTCTTCATATGTACACCAGTGTGTGTGAGTCTCAAAAACATGCTAGCTGTTAAACAAACCAACAAAGACAAAAATTCTAGACATAAAAAGGTAGATACAATTTTCATTAAATGAGGTTCCAGAACAGGTAAGGCCACACAGGAGCGGTGCTGGTCTCTGAGAGCATTAGGATATTCTGAAAGATAAACTCAGTCCCTTGTAAATACTCTGTATACACAGAATATTGTATATCCCAGGAAGACTGGTAACCTCACAAGTGTATGGACACGATTGTCCCAAAATAGAAAACTCTATTTTTCAACATGTTAATTCTATGGCATGTCACTTAGATGATTTAATAGAGTATTGTGTGTGTACACATGTAAATATTCTCTCACTCATACACAATTAAAAACGCTTATAAGAGAATTTATTTCACTGATGAGTTTTAGTCTATTGTCTGCTATCTATCTATCTATCTATCTATCTATCTATCTATCTATCTATCTATCTATCTATCTATCTATTATCTACTTACTTTTTGCCTTGCTGGGATCACACCCTTACTTAAGAAAGCAAAATTGAAATTCCCGAGAGACACCTTTCATGTTAAAGGTAAAACCCAACCCACACAGGTCCTTGAAGTTGACTTTAAGAAGTTGTGTTCATTGATGGGTTTAGTGAGGTAAACTTTTAATCCCAGCACTCGGGAGGCAGAGAAAGAGGTAGGTGGATCTCTGTGAGTTTGCAACCAGACTGGTCTAAAAAGAGAGTTTTGGAACAGTCAAGGCTGTTACAGAGAGAAGCCCTGTCTTGAAAAGGGGATATATATATATATATATATATATATATATATATATATATATATATATATATATATATATATATATATATATGAAAAGACAGAAAGGAAGGAAGGAAATGAAATGGCTTATTTAAAAATAATGTGTACAAAATCTTCATTTTTATTTTTATGTGTATGTGTGGTGAGGGAGAGCTTTTGTATACCATGTCAGCCTAAGTGCTTGAGGGAACCAGAGATTCCCTAGAACGGGAGTTACAGATGGCCTCGAGCCTCTATGTGGGGTCTGGAAACAGACCCCAGAAGCTGGGTCCTCTATGAAAGCAGCCAGTGCTGCCTAGAGGTCTCTCCAGCCCTGCAACTGCCCAGCGGTTGTGTTCTGAGTGCCTCAGGCTTTGGAGGAAGAGACAGGACTTAGGAGTCAAAGGTCACTCTTTTGGTTTCTCTTCTCATTAGCGGTGTGACCTTGGGCAAGTTAATCATCAGGAAGCTCTTGGTTTTGTGGGGTGGGGATGTTCTGAGCCCATTTCTGACAACTTTGTAAACACTGAGTGGCTTTAGGACAAACGTCACTTAAACTTTTAAACTCTTACCCAAACTACTGTTTCTGAAGATGACTAAGTGGCTGTATGAAAACATCTGAAACCGTCTAGTGACTCTCCTTTTTAATGAGTGTAAATGTGTATTCTGGAATTAATTATTTTGAAGACCTAATTTAGAACACATTCTTTTGGCCAGCAGTCTTTGACCTGGAATGCTAAAGTTATAGCTAGGACCAAATTCATGAGATTTTTCTTTTCTGAGAATGCTAAGAAATACTGGTGTTCTTCTAAGCTGCTTCTATAGTTGAGTGTGTCTGTGGATCATACACAGTTAGATTCTATGAGTCGACCTGTCTGGGTTTTTTGTTTTGTTTTGTTTTCTCTTTTTTTTACAATTTTTTTTATTTTTAAGTTTTTTGAGACAGAGTTTCTCTGTGCAGCCCTGGCTATCTTGGAACTCACTCTGTAGACTAGGCTGGCCTCTAACTCAGAAATCCACCTGCCTCTGCCTCCCAAGTGCTGGAATTAAATGTGTGTGTCACCACTGCCTGACTATAGCCTGTTCTTTAAAAAAAGAAAATCTTATTTTTGTTAGACACTCAGAATTCACCAGACCTGTACTCCACATAAATTTGTATTTCTCTATTGATCTAACCAGTGTATATTTTAAAGATCAGTGGGTGGTCTAGTAGCAGCAGAAATCAGATCCATAACAACAGTAAATTCTTGTGTGGGTTTTGCACTATCTAACTTGCCAGGGTTTCAGTGGAACACTATTCAGTCCTAAAGGCGAACAGACCTTAGCTTGCACTTTGTACAAATTAGGCAATGAGTACTGGTTAGAGGCTGGGTTCCCGTCACACTGTGAGGTACAGCAGACAGCACAGTTTAAGCTCTGTGGAGAAGACGACACAGCGATCCTTTCCCATGAGCCCCTGCATTTTGGGGTTACCAGGAATCAGCGAGGAAGATGCTACCCGTTACTGAAACTTGAGCCCTTTACTTCATTGAGAAAAGGAAAGAAACTCATAGAAAGTTAAGGGAAACCCATTGGTGATGGGGCAGGTTTTATTTTATTTATCGTAACAGGGTGAGCCTGAGTTTTTGCGAGGGTTCCCAAGGCGATGATGCTACTGACTTTGAAGTGCGGTTTGCAAAAGCAGATATCACACATTAGCACACCTATGGAAACCTTGACAGAAACCATTGGGCTTACTTTCCTAACCCTGCAACGGAGGTAAGATATACACAGGGTTCTCGTAAACTGGTGTCCCGGAGTGATGGGAAGTTGGGGCTCCACAGGCCACAAGCGGGGATGCAGATGCGTGGGACCTCACTCTGGCTTCCGCACACCTTCGAGGCAGTGCCTGGGTGGCTCTGCTGGAACCTGGGTGTGCAGCCGCAGTCCAGTCATCAGATAATTTCTGCTTGAAAATTCTGAGAAGCAAGCGGCATGCCAGGTTCAGTTAGTCACGGCGTGGGGGTGGGGGTGTCAAAAGAGTCGCATTGCGAAAACACAAAGCCCATTTTGGGGGTCACTGGGGTTAGTGTCATGGGTCAAAACCATCCAGGCTCAGGTAGTTTTTCAGTTTCACGCCAGTCCAAGATACACTAAGCAGGCTGGGCAGGAAGGTATAAAATTCCTGGACACGTTAAAATTCTTGTGAAATGATCAGGCGGGGCGGGAGGGGGGGGGCGCAAAGCAGGCTGGATGGAGCAGGCCGCAAGGAACTGGGGAGAGCAGAGAGCAGAGAGCAGATCTTATAGAGCTCCTAGTTAGTCCTAAGAGCAGAAAGTGAGGACAAATGCTAACTAAAACAAGGAGCTGGGGAGATAGGCAGGTTAGCTGGTAGTGAGCTTGTCTGATATGCAGTGTGCTCTGGGTATTGAGCCCAGGACTGCATAAACCAGGCACGGTGGTGAGGCCTTGCAATCCCAGCACTTGGGAAGTAGAAACAGGAGGGTCGGGAGTTCAAGGTCATTGCTATTACACAGTGATCACAAGTTCAAGACAAGTATGGGTACATGAGACCCTATTCTAAAATGATGATGATGATGATGATGACGATTTAAACAAACAATTGCCCCGAGATTTATGACATGCATACCAGGCGCCATTGAAAATCAGTAATTTTGATGTCCAAAGTAAACTTAGGGAATCCTATTGCAGTAAAGGAAAGAAAGCAGACTGAGCCCCAAATATTCCAAAGACTCAACACCACACCAGATTTTGGGGGGTGGGGAGAAGACACAGACTGCTGTGAAACTTTTTTGTTATTCTGAGACAGTTTCATTATGCTGCCCAGACTTACCTTGGACTATTAAAAAGATCCCTGCCTCAGCTTCCAGAGGAGCTAGGGCTACTGGGATGTCCTAGTCAGGCTTGGGTGAAACTTTAAAATTTAGAAGAAATACCAATAAAGGCTAATTGTGGAAATGAAAGTAAACATTAATGACTGCCACACTGGGGGAAATTACTCTGCGGCACCTGACAGGGGAAGGGACTCAGGACAGGTTACAAATAGCTGCCCATCCGGTGACAAACAAGTCAAGGACACGCTTGTTCCTCAACTCAAAAAGACTCCTCATGTAAACGAAGCCCGCTGCTCTGTGTTGGAAAACAGCAGGCATAAGTTCCGGCTTCCCCTTACCTGTGTGAGGCAAAAGTGTGAAGGAGAAGGGGAAAGAGACGGGGTAACTTAGAAGGGGCACTTTCTAGAACAAGGAAAGGAAAGCTATTCCCAGGGCTAGACAGCCTCTCTTGGTGGATAGCAGGGAGTCCTGGAGAAAAGAATCAGAAAGGAAGGAAAGAAGGAGAGAGAGAGAGAGAGAGAGAGAGAGAGAGAGAGAGAGAAACGAAGGAAAGAAAGAAAGAAAGAAAGAAAGAAAGAAAGAAAGAAAGAAAGAAAGACTCTTCTGGTGTGTCTGGAGGTAGCTACAGTGCACACACACACACACACACACACACACACACACATATATATATATATATATATATATATATATATATATATATATAATCTTTAAAAACAACAAAACAAAATAAAACAAAACAACAAAACACAAGGAAAAGAAAGAGTAGTTCATGATCTGAGTTCAGTCCCTGGGACTCACATGAACAAACCAATGTACCCACACTCATACACACATATACACATGAAATAAACAAAACATACTTTAAAAAAAAGAAGAGAAACAAAGAAAGAAACAAACGAAGAAAGAAACAAAGAAAGAGAGAAATAAAAAAGATAAAAAAGAAAGAGAGCGAAAGAGAAAGAACTTGGGAGGCAGAGGCAGGTGGATTTCTGAGTTCGAGGCCAGCCTGGTCTACAAAGTGAGTTCCAGGATAGCCAAGGCTACACAGAGAAACCCTGTCTCAAAAAAAAAAAAAAAAAAAAAAGAAAAAAAGAAAGAAAGAAAGAAAGAAAGAAAGAAAGAAAGAAAGAAAGAAAGAAAGAAAGAAAGAAAGAAAGAAAGAAAGGGAGAGAGGGGAGGAGGGAGGAAGGAAGAAAGGGGCGAGCAAATAAGACAGGACAAGATATAGAATATGAAGCGAAGGCAAAAATATATAAGAAAATGACACTTGTGTGGGAACCAGATGGAGGAAGAAGAGTCTGAGAGAGGAGTGGGAGTGGGTGTGGGTGGGGTTGGGGAAGGGTAGTTCTCTCTGTTTCTGCTGTGGCTGTTTGCCCGGTGACCGTTTTCTAAGAAATAACAGAAAATTAAAAGAAAAAAAAAAGCAATTAGAAGAAGCTGATCTAGACTAGCTAAAAATAAATGGTACATGCTGTTTATGGGAACCTCATGTGAGAGTTTCACAAACCCAGACTCAGACAAGAGTGACAGACAAGAAAGATTGAGGCTTGTCCTCATCAGGAACTGGCCACAGGATAGCCTAAGCCAGTGGGGACTCCAGTTCTGCTGGCTCAGGTCTCAGGTGGGACACAGATGGGGGTGGGGTGTCCTGTCATGGTAGCCAGCCTTCTTAATCTGTCTGGATAACTTGTTCATCCATCAAATGGAGACAGGGAACCAAGATTCCAGAAGCAACTTTGACCTTGAGGGCTGTTTTGTGGGCCCTTGCTCCAGCTACCAGATAATCCTGGGCTTGTTCCTGTTTCTGGTTTTTGTTTTTGAAGCCGGGTTTTATCTGTTCCAGACCGGCCTTGAACTCCCTGTGTAGCTGAGAATGGGCTTGAACTTCTGATCTTCCTGCCTCTACCTTCTGACTACACCATCACACTCAGTCCATGTAGGCGGTGCTAGAGAAAGAAGCCAGGGCTTTGTATCCCAGGCAAGATTTCTACAGTCTGAGCTCTACAGAAATGGAGCATTATGGGTACTGGAAGACAGACATGGCAACTTGCCACAGTTTGAGCTCAGTCACAGGACTGAACATTCAGACACGTGTGAAGCCAGCATGCTTAAATGATCCAGACCAGTGTGACAAAAGGTTCAAACAGAAGACAAAGTACACATGGTGTGCCTCTTGCTCTGAAGACGCTGTACCTCGGTCTCATTGTCCAGGCTCTTTGGTTGGGGGCAGAGGAGATGATGGGTTTTTGTTTGGTTGGTCGGTTATTATTTCCATCATTGTTCTTTTTGAGTCAGCATCCCAGAGCACCAAACGGGGAGAGGCAGAGCCACCTGATGGGCAGTAGTTAGGAGCGCTATCTGCTCTGCCGGAGGAGCTGGGTTCCGATTTCAGCACCTAGTTGGTGACTCACAAATGTTGGTAACTTTAGTCCTAGAGATCCAGCAACCCCTCTGACCTCTACAGAAACATGGCGTACTTGGGTAGATGCAGGTAACCAACCATTCCGGCAAGTAACAGAAAAACAAACCCTTAAGTAAATTCAGGGAAAGATGTTTTGGCAAAAGGCAATGATGCTTGGCTCCTCGGGGTTCTGTGGCTCAGGTGACCTATTCAAAGTCACCATTCCCAATTAAAAAAAAAAAAGCTGGGGGCACTCCTGGAACATCTGTAGTCCCCAAATAAGGAGATTAGATTACCAGAAGCATCCTCTCTGACGCCTGCATCCCATGCACCCCTGCAGCTCTTCTCTGCACACGGGTGTGCGTGCATGCTCAGGGGACACGGCTTCTGTTCTTTCTCCTGATCCGTTCTCATCAGGACTTGACCACCTGAGTGGCCTCTGTCTCTGGGATCACACAAAAGCCCTTGGCTGGTAATAGATGACTTAACCGTTTCCCCTGGTCCCTGAAACCCCTACTCCATGCCCTCCATCTTCCAGTGCTTATTGAACATACAAACAATTGCCACAGAAGAGAGAGCTGCCATGCAGGTGACGTTGTTTTAAACAGAAGCAGAATGACACAGGTGGGGTGAGGGGCAGTAATCACAGAAAGGTTTACTTGATTTCAGGCCTTTGACTTGATTTCCTTTCTCCTCTTTCTCCCTCCCTCCCTATCCCCTCCTTTCCTCCTTTTCTGCTCCCCTCCCTCCCTCCCTCTCGCCTTTCCTTTTTATTCTTTCTGAAATGCTCACAGCATTTATTATCTATGTCAGGTTAGAATTCCTCAAGTCACTTAAGACCTCCCCTCGCCAAGAGTGGCGGTGTCTAAGAATTAACCAAAACAAGAAGAGTTCCTTATTTATTAGAACTGAAGAAATAAAATACACCCCCAGTTAGTGGGTTCCCCCAGACCCTTGCCTTCGTCTACTGAACCTCTAGTGGGGCTCCTCAGTGTCCATAGAAAACTGCCCAGCAGTGGACTCGGAGTCCTCGTCATCTTTCAAGATCCGAGAGTCTTTCTTGACCAATTTGTAACAGAGGGACGCTGTGGCAAACAGACAGCTTAGCTGCTAATGACGGGCCTCACACTTCAATATTTTATGCCACCTTAAAAAAAAAAAAGTTTCAGTAACTGAAGGTGTTCTCGCATTAATTCTTTGCATCAATTATTGACAGAGAATTTAATTTAAAGGCAACTAGTCAGTAACCTAGGGGTAGTGTTTTAAATAATTTATAATTGTGGCACGGATGTAATCATATTGCTATTGATTAGGATCCAGTCACTTCCGTGGGTCCAGCAGGTCTTATGCTAATTAATTTTAGTGCGATCACCTTTTTAACTCCGTATTCCCTGGTAACGGGGACTCATTATGAGAATAATTTAATGAAGTGCAATCTTCTAAGGTCTGTGCAGAGATGAAGGCAGAGAAGGATGGAGAGCTGAACTTCTAAGATAGCCAAGCCTTGTTCTCTGATTGGTAGATAACGGGTCTTAAATGGCAGTCTGCATATTTTTATCAGCTAGCAGACGGGAGGGTGGAGGTGAAAAGTGGGACTTGGGGAGGAGGGGGTGACAGATAAAAAGATACTGGGTGATGTTGGGTAACTGTGCCTGTATGTTGGCATGGGTGTAGACATGTCTCTGTATGTGGACATGTGTGCGTGCACACAATTGTAGAGATGTCTGTGCATGTTTGATCGTAGACGTGTCTGTGTGCATGTGATATATGTGCATTCGAGTATACTTATGGATATGCATGTGTGTGGAGGCCTGGAAACAACTTCTGGGGCTTCGGGTATTGTGCGCCATATTTGTGAGACAGGGGTTCTTATTGGGACTTGCTGATTCAGCGAGGCTGGCTGGCTGTCAAGCCTCAGATATCCATCTTCTTGTGATCTTGGTCTCTGCTTCCCAGCACAGAGCTTATACACACAGCACCACCACATCTGGTTTTTAAACACGGTTTCTGGGACCAAACTTTGGTCCTCCTGTACTTCACTAAGTTATTGTCTGATCCTGTGTTGAGGGACTTTTTCTTAAATTTTTCTATGAAATAGACTAAGAGTCATTTTGAGGGATTTGGGGAAGACAGTTGGTGATGTAATAAAAATGTAGACGGATAAGGTTCGCGAGGCGTCCCTTAGGCCTTGGGGAACAAGAACCATAAAGAGAGCTCATGGCTGGATTCTGTGAGCCAGGCATTGTGAGGGCAGAACGGGACAGCTGATAGCTACAGGTGTTCAGTGAGAAGCGATAAAAAGATCTGAAACCCGGTTCTCAGTGAAGCAATACCTAAAATGAAGCTGAGGCTGGTGTTTCCATACACAGAAAGTGAACGGGAAGGTAACTTTTCATTAATGTCACAGGTACGGAGTAATCTGTTTACAGAACCTTAAGGTGGAAACCACAGTTAAGTAAGCAGACAGAGTCTGGATCCTACCATGCCCCCCACCCCAACTCCCATTCTGGCTTTGCCCTCCGAGTTAAGACAGGGTTGTCAGGGCTGCAAAGAAGACAGGAAGGGATTGAATATGCACCACTGTTGGGAGGCCAGTTTGGCAAGTGAATGTGGATGAGCCACCATGACTGTGACCTGTGCTCTGGGGACAACTGCCCAATACTCAGGGACTAAGGATGGGATGGGTGTCCGGTGGGAGCCAGGGAGATCAGAGCAGAGAAACATTCCTAAAGAGAACAATGAAGGATCTTTGGTCATAGGGTTTTGTTTAGAACTTACTTTCACAGCTTGGGCTGGGCATGTGGCTCAGTGGATAGAGTGCTTGCCCAACATAAAGCCCTGTGCTCGACCCCCAGGACTGTATGTAATCCCCACCCCTGGAGGCGCAGGGCTGTGTAGGGAGGTGGAGGCAAAAGTTCAAGGTCATGGTTAGCTATAGTGTTAGATGGAAGCTAGCCTGAGCTATGTGAGAGATCCTATCCTCTGTGTGTGTGTGTGTGTGTGTGTGTGTGTGTGTGTGTGTGTGTGTGTGTAATTTTAAATAACCATACTTCAATGGAAAATATACCCCTTTAGCCAAATGTGTGTCAGTGTACATTTGCTACCAAACTATTGACCTCATTTATTAAAAAAATAAAAGTGTCCCCATGTTCCCATATCCCTGTGTGTCCCTGCAGTGGGAATTACAGAATGAACATATTGTATTGTGTTCACACTGTAGTGGTGATGCATGCTCACAGATAATAGACAGCACCTAATGTGAAAGAGATAATGAAGGGGATGGGGGGGAAGAGGAATAGAACCGCACAGCATAGATTGTAATCCAAATAATCCGGGGGGCCTGGAAACTAACAGGGGCCTACAGAAGTTCTCGGAGACCGCACAGGAAACTCGCTCTGAAGGTGCGGATGGGCCTGGAAACCTTGTGTGACCGCTGTTGCTACGGCTGTGGGATGAAAATCGCAGAGCTAAGATCTCGAAAGTCAAAAGATAAGGGGGAAAATTGTCACCTGCCCACACTGAGGGCTCGCTCAACGACTGTGTTCTCGCTGAAGCCTAACAACAGAAGAACAACAGAGTCTCTTCCGTTTCCTCCGGGCCCAAGTAATGCCCTGACACTCAGCCATGCCTTCTCCCGAGAGGCAGTTCTCCTGACTTTTTTATCCACCGGAATATATTTGGAGCTGAGAAAGTCTAGCGGTGAGCTGCCTGCAGACAGGGACACACCCTGCCAGTTTCACTGCAGAGCCTAGGGGCCTAGACAGATAGATTCAGGCTCTGGATCCAGGGTAGACACAAGGGGCTAGCAATTCTCTTCCCTTTCCCTCCCTTCTGCTCCTCTCCCCACCTTCCTCGCTCCCCTCCCCTTCTCCCCTCATCTTCCTCTCTGTTCTCTTCTCCCTATCATTTCTTCTTGACAACATCTTTCTAGGTAACCAAGACTGGTCTGAAACTCACAATCCTCCTGCCTCAGCCTCTCTGAGGGATTATAAACGTGCCCCACCATACCTGGAAAGTGTAATCTATAAGGAGCTCTTTGCACATGATTTCTGTGGTTGTGAGCAAGCCTCCGTGACAAACACTCAACTCTGACATTGTAGCAAGAAAAGAATAGAGGGTTTTCTTTCCCCTGCCTAAAACAGACAACAACTGTAGTATGCCAATCTAGGTTTCAATCGACATTGATCTGTAGTTTAGCAGTTTCCGAAGTGAGAAATGGAAAGAAAGAGGCACAGCACAGGTGTCATCGGTGTGAGAGGCAGGCGTCATTAACCTGAGAGTGAAATTCAAGGAGTGCCGGGGCCACTGTGGAAGGAAGGATACTAGGATATTGATCCTGTTCTGAGGAGAGATAGGGAGAGTGCTGGGGACTGAGTACTGATGACTGAGTGCTGGGGACTGAGTCCGAGAAAGCATCTCAGTGAATCAAGGGGGGGTGCTGTGCAAAGTGGCACGCTTTGGGGAAAGAGACTGATATTGTTACTAAAGGAAGAGAAAAGGAATGAGATCTAGGAAACAGGAGTACAGGGAAGTCTGGAGAATATGGTTGAAAACATGACTTTAAAAGGAGAAAGAAGGGCTAGAGAGATGGCTCAGTGGTTAAGAGCACCGACTGTCCTTCCAGAGGTCCTGAGTTCAATTCCCAGCAACTACACGGTGGCTCACAACCATCTGTAATGGGATCTGAAGTCCTCTTCTGGTGTGTCTGAAGACAGCTACAGTGTACTCATATACATTAAATAAATAAATAAATAATGAATCTTTTAAAATAAATAGAAGGAGAAAGAAGTGTGTGTTATGTGGGAGGCGGAGGAGAGAGTATCCTTGAATCACATTCCAATGGCAATGCTTCAAAACTAACCCCAGGCTACTTAGGGGAAGCAATTTTATTGTCTAGACAAAGACCAGAGACCATATCTAGTGGTATAGACAACTAACGAGTGTGTGTACATGTGTGTGTGTGTGTGTGTGTGTGAGTCTGTGTGTGCGTCTCTCTGTGTGTGATCTTATGCATGTACCATGTACCCCTGTACATGTGTGGGGGTCAGAAGACAGCGTGAGGGAGCTGGTTCTCTCCAGCTGCCATCTGGGTTCCTGGATTTATGTTGTCAGGCTCAGCAGCAAGCACTTTACCTACTGGGGTCATCTTCTCTGACCCAGGTTCTGGAACATTCTATTGGGGAGGGGAGGAACATAAGTGTATGGTCAGACTGATAGTACTCTTCATTTAATAACAGTTTTCTAACAAGACAGATTATGGGAGTCTTAGCATCTGTGGCACGCAGACAGATGGCCACTGGTACCTGACTACAGGTGCCCACAGGCCTCTAGTTGGGTTCCCCAGAACTCAGTTCTGATAAAAGAAGCAGCAGTCCTGGACCAGTTTCTCCCGGGGTCCCTGATTTCAGCAGAGGGGTGGGGAGTGTGCAGCTGGGTCCCCAGCCACTCGGGTGGGGCGATGCAGCTTGCGCTCACGTCAGCATCTTCCCTGAGCTCACCTTTTGAAAAGGGAGCCGGCTTTTTGTTGTAAATGGCACTGACACTACAACAAGAAAGTTCATTTCATGAAGATGATTCATTAAGAAATAAAATATTCATGGCTGACAGCTTGAAGGATCGCCATGGAGTTATATTCTAATGCACCTGTCCTCGGTGTCAGGTCCAATGTGGGATGTCATGTCGCCAAAGTTTTATTTAGAAATTGTTTGTCAGAGTGAGCTTTCTAATGTGAATGAAAAATTCATCCCCTCATTAAGAAGATTCTACATGAAATGTCTAGGATTTTCAATGAACGCAGGGACATGAACCAATTACTGTTAAACACTTAAAGAGACAGAGTCCCGAGCTCACTCAGCAAAACCCTTAATTGCACAAGTGCGGAGGGAGAGAGAAATCCAACACCTCGAAAGGCAAATGGGAATTGTGATTTGGTAATGTCTTCTCCTTTGTCATGTCCGGAAGACCCCCATCCTTAAAAAGACTTGGGGGGATTTCGACTCAGCTATTCTATGGGATAGGGCCAGGTGTCACCATGTCTGTCCCCAGTGCTTATGCGCACACCATGAGACAGTGTCTGAGATGCCCGTGAACTTCCGCTTCCCAGAGAAAGTGACTGAAATGCTCTGGAAATCTCTTCAGCTGTTCTTAGTAACTTTTTAACCTTCTCTTCGTTTTCTTCTTTCTAAATTACTCTGTTGTGCTTATGTGCTATACACTACTTGTGTCACTGTGACGCTAGGGTAAATATCAAACAGGTCCCTCCCAAGCAAATGACTTAACGACTCCAGAACGGTTGGGGAGTTGGGAGGAAGGGAAGAAAGCTGTAACTGTTGATAATAAAGTCAAGTATGTCAGAAATATGAGGAGCCATAGGGGAATGGCTTACGAAATAAAATGGCAGTTTACAAGGTGACAGTGGATTAGACTGACAATGAAACTCTCCTCTGACACACAGCCTGGTTCAGTTTACTTCTATGGTAGGAAAATAGTTCTTCTTCAAAATCAGCACTAGTCTCTCTCTCTCTCTCTTTCTCTCTCTCTCTCTCTCTCTCTCTTTGTGTGTGTGTGTGTGTGTATACAAATGTATGTGCATATGTGTATGTATATACATATATTTCAATTTTCTGAAAATTTGAAACTGGTAATATGAAGACTGGAATTGGTTCTCCTCAACCCAACAGAGCCTATGAACTATAAGGACTCCATATTCGCAATGCTTCAATAAATTATTTCAAGAAAAAAGTTGCTTTGACTCCATAGCTGTGTTTCCATCCTTTGAGGCTCTAACGGTGTTCTCCAAAAGGAGACAACTATGGACATACCCTGTATCCCCACTGCTCTTGTGGTGGGACCCCAGCTTTGCCTCTTTGGGTTTAATTTTTTTTTCTTTTTTGGTTTTTTGAGACAGGGTTTCTCTGTATAGCCCTGGCTGTCCTGGAACTCACTTTGTAGACCAGGCTGGCCTCGAACTCAGAAATCCACCTGCCTCTGTCTCCCAAGTGCTGTGATTTTCTCTGCAGTTTCCTTTGCATTTCCTTGATTTCATTGGTTTTATTTTTATTTTTATTTCTTTTGAGATTGTCTTGCATAACCCAGGCTGGCCTGAAACTTACTAGGTAAGCTAGGGCAGTTTTGAATTCCTGATCCTCCTGCCTCTACCTCCTGAGTGCTGAAATGGATGACGGGCATGTGCCACCAAAGCCAGGTTTCTTTGCCTTTGTATTCTATACATTTGTCTCTCTTTTAATTTATCAATCAGTCTATCTGCATACACATTTCTCCATTCATGTACTTTGTTTATAATCTCATATTTATGGAATACATGGAGTAATATGTATGTGTTGGGATCTTAGAACATGAGGAAAGATGAAATTTCAGGCTTCTAAGAAAGTCTCTCCAATTCCTATAAGGAATTCTGCCCAGAGATGTTCATCGACGTGCCACTTCAAATGGGAACAGGGCCGGGGAGATGGCTCTGGGCTAAGAACAGTTGTCACACAAGCTTGAGGACCGGAGTTTGAATCCCTGGTACCATGGAAAAAAACAAAACAATACAAAAAACCCCAAAGAGTTGTGTACAGCCTTCTGTGCCTGCGCCTATAAGGCCAGCACTGTGAAGAGGTGGTGACAGGGCAAACACAGGGTGTGCTGGCTGTCAGCTCAGCTCCAGGGCCAGTGAGAAAAGCCTGTTTGATGGGAATGGAGGGGGTGCTGATACCCCCATATGTGCTTTTACCTGCACTCATGCACATGGGTGTGTGCACCAACACACACACACACACACACACACACACACACACACACACACACACACACACGGGAGAACAATTTATATGTCCAAAAGAAGAGGAGATACTCCTTTGTTGGCCGAGCTGGTATAGACGTGCTGGGAATTTCATGAGACAAAAACAATTGCATCTTTTAGAGAAAAATATATTATAGGGTTTTAAATGGGCGTAGGTATATGGGTAATAATTTATTTTGTTCTTTATTTCCTTTAAAAAACATTTTTATACCCTAAACCTTCAACAGGCATGTAATTAAAAGCCAAGAAAAATTCCCAAATTTTGTACGTTTATGTAGCAGAGGAAAGAGCTGTCAAAAAAAAAAAAAAAAAAACCAACTTATAGTCCTAAGAAAGAAGGGAAAAACTCTCTGACCTTTCTACAAAGTAAATTAAATTAGTTGCTTTTAAAAAGCCCCCCTTCATTTTCTTCCATTTATGAGATGTTAATGTATCGTGTTACCCACACAGAAACGGTGGAAACTATTTACATAAGTCTTCCATGCTACCAGATTTCAACTTGCTCAAATAAATCAAGCATCCATCTCTGGCCCTCTCGAATTTTGGTTAGTGGAACTCTTTGCTGGAAATCGCATCCAATACGTTTTTTTCACAATCTGCCCATAATTAGTTTCACTGGGACAACTGCGAAGAAGTATTTTGCTGCTTTTAAATTCATAATTTTGGTTCAAGAGCCCCAGAATAAGATGTTTAGACAGAGTGAAAACTATTTTCTAACAAATCAATATTAATTTCTCTGACTGCTACGGTCTCAGGAGCCAGAAATGCTCTTGTACTGAGCTGACAGGAAAGATTTTTATCCCGACCAAATGTTATTCAAATATTTATAAGACTGGATAATTTAGTAAAGAAAATACAGATGGAGAGAGGCAAGAGGATTTTTTTCCATGCTCCTTTCCCATTTACAAATGGAAAAACTATAGAAAAAGTATAGAGAGTGATTGGTATCCCCCTGCCTCGGGAGTGAACACCTGACAGCTGAAGACTTATACCCACAGAGATCTCCAGGCACTTCTCTGCTGGGGTGCTGATGAATTGGGGTGCTGTTTCAGTCAAACACCACACACACCTTACCCTGGAAGAGGCAGGATCTCAGGAACACAGCCAAGAGCTGGGGGGGGGGGCTATGGAGGGGTCAGCAGCTATGAACTGAAGACTGCGCCACTCAGAGTAAGGAGGGCAGAGAAATAAATGAAAGGCATGCAGTTGAGCTCACTTCTTATCTTGAACTCTCTAAGGTACCTTGAACCTTGTGTGTCCCTGGAAGTTTGTGTTACATGCACGTAGCCAAGAGCACAGGGCATGCGCCTGTCACCAGATGCATCTTGCAAGGGCCACGGGTGGTAACACACACCTAGAATCCCAGTCCTAATTGGGGCCAAGGCAGAGAGGCATGAGTTTTAGGCCAGCCTGGGCTATACAATAAGACCCAGATAGCAAGGCAAGTGAGATAGTATTATCAGTAAAGTTCAGGCTATACAAACAGGGAGAGCTGGGCTTGCTCCATAGCACACAGACCGGAAAAAGCTAGGTGTGGTGACAGGCACTTGTAACCCCAAAGATGGGGAGGCAGAGATGGCACCATCCCTAGGCCTTCCTGGCCCCCCAGCCTAGTCTACGAGGCAAGCTCCAGACTGGTGGGAGACCCTGTCTCATAAAACAGGGCAGACAGCGTTCATTCCTGAAGAGTGAGGTTCACCCGTATCTCGCATATATGTGAGCATACAGGTGGACTTACACACACAGGAACATGAGCACGCATGAGAAAGGAAACAGCATAGGAACATATGATGGTGACTTCCTGCTCAATCCAATCTCAACCTTAGCTTCTGACGTAAGGATCGTTATTAAACTCCTCATAGCTAATAAGATCTGAGAAGCATCTTTGTCCTTCCCATACCATGATGGGGAGAGCTGGATTGGATGTTGGATTTTTTTTTCTTTTCATGCATGTTCTTTGATGACATATAGATTTGGGAGTGGAATCTCTAGGCGAACAGGTCTGTGTGGTGACGAGTGTTATACAGTATTTGCAAGTTGTCCCGTTGACAGCATTCCTTTAAGCCATCTAACTCAGGACACTTTTCATTTTATTAGCAAGCCCAATTTAACTTTCTAATCTGAGTGGTTTGGAAATGTTGATTTTCTGAGTTTCTCTAAAAATAATCTATCTTAATCCAACCCTGTGGGTCGGTTTTCTAAAGGTTCTGACCTCCAATAGAAACCTGACTAAATTAGACGGTAAAGGTTTTTAGATTTTTCTAGTACAGCAATGACTCTAGAGGTGAACTTTTCTAAGAAACTCCAAGGAAGTTGGGCTTGGTGGCTCAGACCTGTAATACCAGCAGGTGGGAGGCTGAGGCAGAAGGATCACTGTCAGTTTGAGACCAGCCTGGTTACATAGTGAGTTCCAGAACAGCCTAGGCTATAGTGTGAGACTCTTCTCTCAAAAAATAATACAATACAATACAATACAATACAATACAATACAATACAATACAATACAATACAATACAATACAATCAGTGAAAAGAAACTCTGGTGGTTTGAAGAGGAGACTCTCAAAGAGAATTTGCTTTGGAAAAGTGGACTTAACGTTAGGTTTTAGGGAGGGAGAACGGGAAAAGAAAGGGAGAAGGGGAGAGGGAGAAAGGGCAAGGAGCGGGTCAGAAGGCCATCCAGTGGAACCATCCCTCAGACGAGATATTTATCATGGCCTCCAATAGACAGTATGAAGGGGTTTCAGCCCTTGTCCTAGAGGAAGCAGGCTCAGTTAATATGGGAGTTGTGCCATGCGATGGAGCAGGGCACACGATTTAGGCTACATGACAGGGCTGTCTTTTTCAGTTAGAGGTGTGCGTCAGGCTGGGTGGGTTCTTGCCCTGCTTGCAGTCCTGACTGCATGGGGTCTGGTTAGCTGAAGGGCTTGGGTTCTCAAACAGCCAGCATCCAATCGAGCCAAATGTCACACACACTGTGTTCTGAACCATGAAATGACCCCAGCTCAGGCACTTAAGATGGTGTTGAGAGTGCAAAGTGTCTTTCCACTCAATCCACCAACAACTTCTTTGAGCTCATCCTGTCTGGATGGTGATACTGTTAAAAAAGAAGAAAAAAATAACTGCTCACACTTCTGTGAACTCTCAGATGGACCGTATGCTGTCCAGGGGAACATCAGAGAGTCAGACAAGCGAATTCCCTTGCCTGTAATAAATAAACATGGGGATTGTGGAAGGGCACGTTGGCTGGGTTCCAAGTGTGGAAACCTGCCTATCCACCTTCAAAATCGTGCAAGATTGCAGTTTGTTTAATGTTCGTCTTATGTGCTTAATTACCAATAGCGCTTGACTAATTATTTCTTGTTTTGTAGACAATTTAAACAGAGCCGGGGAAGCGGCTCCACACTTTGGTAGCTAGCTAGCGTAGGTGAGGATTTGTAACTCATTTTTGTAATCGCGTGATTCCCGGAGGGCTTCATTACAAACTCGAAAGGAAACAGGATGCACAAAGCAGGTGACAGTCTCATTTCCACAGGTATGGGGGTGGCAGGGGATTGTATGTGTGTGTGGGGGGGGGCACATAAGCATTAGACTGAAGTGATGGTAAATAAAGTAGAAAGTAGCCTTTAGATGTTTTCGACCGTGTCAGGTGTTTTCATGTTAATAGGAGAGAAAGTGCGAAGGCAGCAGAGTCCCTGGCACTTGAAACTGGTGTTTCTTCTGATGCCCAACTGGAGCTAATGTCCCTGCAAGATTGGAAAATAAGCCACAAGATAGAGCCAAGTTTTCTTCCTCACGCATATAATTCTGGGTGAATTGTGGATCGCACCACTGGGGCCATTTCTGTTTTATCCTTTAGCCATACTTAACTTCTTCTTTTTTTTTTTAATTTATTTTGCGAGAGCTTGTATGTGTATGCGAGTATATTCATCTGGCATGTGTGAACAGGTACATGTGCATGCGTGTATACATGCATGTGAATGGCAGAGGTCAGCCTTGGACTTCATTCCTCAGGAGCTCCCACCTTCATTTTGAGACAGGGTTTCTGATTAGCCTAGGGCTGGCATGTGAGGCGAGCCTACTTGGCCTGTGAACCCCAGAAGTCTGTCTGTCTGTCTATGCTTCTCCAGCGATTGAGATTTCCAAACATGCCTATATACCTAGCTTTTTAAAGTAGGTTCCAGGGATCAAACTTGGGCCTGTCTTGCTTACCCAGTAGCAAGCATTTAAGCGACTGAGCCATCCGTCTCTGCAGTCCCCCACAACTACCTTTTAGTATAAACTCTCGACTGGCTACAATCACTGCACCCTCCCTCCAAAACTCCCTAATGCTTAGAAAAATCTAAGACATAAATTCCAAAATCATACAAGAGCCTGAGTCGGAGGAGATTTTGGAGACTTGCTCTTAGGCACAATGACAACACCTCTTTGATGAAAGTTAGCAGCCAAGCCTGGCAGTACATGCATGTGTTGTGTGCATTATACTTGTGAGGAAGAAAATTGGGGTTTATCTTGTGGATTATTTTCTAATCTTGCAGTGAGATTAGATCCAGTATCTACACAATCGAGATTGAGTATCTCAGTACTCAAGTGGAGAGACAGGGTGTCAACATAAGTTTAAGACCAACTACGCAGTGAGTTCCAAAGAGACACAGTGAGACCCTGTCTCCCCCAGCCCCTCCAACAAACAGGTTAAAAACAAACAAAAACAAAGCAAACACAAGACCAAAGCCAAGCTCGGTTGCAGCTGACTCTACAGTCATGGTGGATAGAGATGTTTGGAGATGGTAGGAAATCTCCATAAAGCAGGAGCCTAGACTTTGCCTTTAAATCCCAAATAAATGCATAGAGAATGTGAAATCTTTGCAGTGACAGCAAGCATATTACATTGCCAATGTGGAAGGAGCTGCTGTCTATCAGAGATGTGCTTGACCAGGAAATGTTTCACATGGGTTCATGTATTTGATCCTCTCATCCGCGGCTGATGAGGCGTTTGCGGAGTGTGGTGGTGTCAGTGAAAATAGCCCCCACAGGCTCATAGGGGAGAGTGGCACTATTAGGTGTGGCTTTCTTGCAATAGGTGTGGGCTTTTCTGAAGAAGGGTGTTTCTGGGAGTGGACTTTCAGGTTTCAAAGGCTCAGGCCAGGAGCAGTACTTCTCTTCCTGCTGCCTGCTGACCCAGATCTAGAACTCTCTCGGCTACCCTCCAGCACCCATCATGTCTATCTGTGTGTGGCCATGCTTCCTGCCATGACAATGGACTAAACCTCTGAATTGTAATCAAGTTCCTATTAAATGCTTTCCTTTGTTTGTAAGAGTTGCTGTGGTCACGGTGTCTCTTCTAAGACAGAAGTGGGTGCTAGGGACTAGGGTCTTGTTGTGACAGGCCTGACCCTATTTTTGTTTGGAGAAATGTGGACTGTGAGACTTTGGATTGGGAAAGCAGTGGGATGCATTAAGCAAGACTTAATGGGCCTTAACTAGCAGGAGCATGAAAGACACTGGTGCTGAGGGTGGTTTGAACTGTGGGGCCCTGGCTTAAGGCGTTTCAGAGAAGGATGTGGCCTAGACACAGTTCTTGTGATGTTTTGGCGAAGAGTGAAGCTGCTCTTTGCCCTTGTCTGAAATGTCTATCTGAGGTGGAATGGAGTACAGCATCTGGCTGGCAAAAAGTGAGTTGATATGGAGCAGATCGCAGAAGTGATCTCTGCTTCTACTTCTGACACACCAGGATGTAAATAGGCCATGCTTCCAGCTTCCACAGGGTCTCAGTGAGGGTTTTCATTGCTATGACGAGATACCATGATCAAGGCAACTCTCATAAAGGCACACGTTTAATTGGGGCTGGATTACAGTTTCAGGGGTTCAGTCAACTATCATCATAGCAGGTATCATGGCAGCATGCAGGCAGACATGGTGCTGGAGAAGGAGCTGAGAGTTCTGCATCTTGATTCAAAGGCAACCAGGACGGACTGTTATCTGCAGGCAACTAGGAGGAGACCTCCAAAGCCCACCCACGCAGTGACACACTTCCTCCAACAAGGCCATCACTCCTACCAGTGCTGCTCCCTATGGGCCAAGCGTATTCAAACCACCACACACTGCCACAGATGAAGTCATGCCTTCCTGGCCATGATTAAAAGATACTATCTGAAACTGTGAGCCAAGGATAAAAGCTTTTTCCCTTAATGTGTTCCTGTTGAATATTCTGTAAGAGCACACTCCATATGCTCATGAAGACCTGCCCAAGGGGCAAACTAGCCCTTTCCAACTACTGAAACTCTAGTCTGACCCTGAAGCCCATAGTCTTTATACTCAATCTCTCATTTTCCTCCTTGAATTCTTTCCCCCACCCCCTCCATGATACTGAGGGTCACAGAAGTTATAAGTTGCATCCATAGCACGGTTTGGAGTTGAAGCCAGCCTGCTGAGTCTCAGAAGCGAGCAGGACATAGAGGAGATTAAGAAAAGAATTGACAACATTTATGGAACTCTGATGTGTGCCAAGCTACATTCTTTACACTCATTATCTTATGTTATGTCATACCAAATGCCTGAGCTAGCTGTTCACAAAAACATAAATAATGGCTGACATGTGCTGATGACTGGTGTTCCTCAGAGAACAAACCAGGAGTTGTGTGAATATTACTTTATTTTTCTCCTTCCTCAGAACCATGTGAAGTAGTTGTGAATGCTTTTTATCACCCCATTTAGCTGAAGAGTAAACTGAGGGGAGGGCAGTCATATGCCCCTAGAGGGTCAGGAATAAGCCCAAGAGTTCATGTTAGTGAGACCTGTGAGATCATGGTCCAATATGCCACTTTTGTCTGCTGTAACTTACCCAGATTGCTGTCTACCTTGGGACATGAAGCTAAAGATTTGCTACTCTGGGTCCCAGTCACACAGTCTGACCCTCCAACACCATTGTGTCACCACTACCCTAAGCAGGGCCAGCTACCTGAGACCAGTTGGTGACAGTCAAATCTCCAAGGTTTGTGTTTTGTGCCAGAATCATATATGCTAAGAGATGTAAGAAGCAGGAGGGGGTCTGTGGCCATACTAACATGGATGCACCATGTCTCTCCTAATCTCAGAAGCTCAGCATGGTTGGGGCTGGTAAATGCATGGAAGACTAAGGTGCAGATGTGCCTTGTCTGTGGGACTTTCATCTCTGATGACAGGTACAAGGGAGAACAGAGCTTTGTGAGACCATCCAATCAGCTCTGAATTAATTCAGTCTATGATACAGATGGTTTCGATGAGAATGGTCCCTATAGGCTGATATATCTGCACACTTGGTCCCTAGCTGGTAGAACTGTTTGGGAAGGGTTAGGAGGTGTGGCTTGGCTAGAGGAAGTGTATCACTGGGTGTGGGACATAAAGTTTCAGAAGACTCAAGTTACTCCCTGTATGCTCTCTGCTTCCCACTTATGAGCTCTCAGATGTTCCTGCCACCATACTTTTCCTGGACATCATGGACTCTAACCTTCTGAAGCCATAAGCCCAAGCAAACCTTTTTATTCTATAAGGTACCCTGTTCACCGTGTTTTGTCACAGCAATAGAAGAGTAACTAATACTGTCAATTGCTTAGTTGTCTTAATACCTGATGAAAGCAAGGTCAAGAAATAAGGGTTTGGTTTGGGCTCGTGGTCTGATGATTCTGTCTGTTGTGTTGAGGAAATCAGGGCAGCGGCTGGTCACACTCTATCTTTGGTCAGATGGTAGAGATAGACGCTGGTGCTCAGCTCAATTTCTCCTTTTAGTCTGGGAGCCCAAGCCAAGGAACAGTGCCATCCATGGTTAGGGTGTTCTTCCCACTTCAGTTAATCCAATCTAGAATATTCCTCACAGACGAGCCCAGAGCTTTGTCTGCCATGTGATCTAGATCCTGTCCTGTTGCCAGTCAATACTGAGAGTCTTAGAGAGCTGGTTTCAAATCCCCTCACCCAGTTGCTTAAATGAGTAAGTCAGTCCATTTGGAGAAACTAATTCCGCTAAAGTATGAGATACACTAAGAACTCTGTGGCTACTTGGTAGAGTTTTAGTAACTGTATATTTATTGTCTCCATGTGCTGGAAAAGACAACAATTGCAAAACTATTTAAAAAGCTGAATACTTGGGATTTCTTTTAATTCTTCAGGGTGAGGGAGCAGACAGAACACATGGACAGCTCTGAGTACATCTGTCCATTCAGAACATTATGTAGGAAGTACGTCAAGAAGAGAAAGCACAAGGGTCACGGGCACAGGCTACGGTGGGTCAGTAGGAAGGACAGGCTCTGCAGAGAAGGAGGCATGAGAGCAAAGGCCTGCATTGAAGAAGGGCAGCCCATGGGTCCACGAGGGAAAGGCAATTCAGAAAGAGGGAAAAACAGAGACAAAGTCCTGGGGACGGGGGCACAACTGGCATGTCTGAGGAATGGCAAAAAAAAAAAAATAGAATGAGAGGAGAGAAGAGATGGAGATGAAGTAGAGAGAAGGAGACAGGCAGGTCAGAAGACCAGATAGACATGTGAGAGCAGGTCAGAAAGAAGAGGCAAACCGGACAAAAGGATAAAGCAGGAAGGCCAGAGAGAGGAGGTACACAGGTCAGAGAAATGAAGCAGGTAGACCAGAAGGAGGAGGCAGACAGGCCCGAGGAACAAACACACAGGTCAGAGGGAGGAGGCACACAGGCCAGAGGGTTGAAGCAGGCAGTCAGAGGGAAGAGGCGAGCTCATCAGACAGGGAAGTTCTCCTAGCCTAGGGTGTAGACCTGACCTTTACTCAGGCTAAAATTGGATACAATGGGCAAAGCCCTGGATGGGTAAAGCACCGCAAACACTCCGGCTTCCCAGCTCAGCTGGATAACTTAGATGAGGGAGTGTCTGAAAGTAAGGCAGGCTTCCTCCACTGGGTGACTTGGTTCTGGGAGGGTCTTCCAGGAAAAGCATCTGTTTCCAGAAGAGGTATCAAAATGTCCTGGGGCTCTCTGGAGCAGCAGAGCTGGGAACCACTTAACGTAACAGGCACAGCAATAAGACCATCCTGGGGATGTTCACAGTTTCTTTCCTTGAATCTTCATTGTAAGGAGGGATGCCGTAACTCCGGGAGGAATGCAGAATGTTATCTTATTTCATGCCCCAAACTAGAAAGCACATTGCACTGGGTTTGCAAAACCCTTAAGATGAAAATACCTGTTTGAGCACAGCGCAGTAGATGAGGCGTTTAAGGCATTTTTTTTACTTTAAACTTAATGGTTAATCTTCTTTTTAGTTAATTTTCAGAGATAAAATCCAGTTATAAATAACCTGGGGGGGGGGGGGGTACCTTGACTGGGGTTCTCTGAGAATGGCAAATCTTTAACAGCCAGTTTCTGCTGTTTAGAGATCTCTGGAGGAAGCGGTACTTTGAAAATTATCTAAGGCTGAGTAAGTAGAGAACACGGATGAATTAAAGAGCGAGGGGGAAGAGGGGGAGAAGAAAGAGCCAATGAGAAAGGTCCTTTGACATTCACGAGGCAGCAGATCTTACCCTTGAAACTCCTTTAGGACAAAAAAAAAAAGTCAAACTTTCAAAATCTATTTGTTGATTAAAATAGAGAATTGGTGGGTTTCTGTCACGGGAGAATACAGGGGAAACGCATCCTTCTTACAAAAGGGAAGCAGTTCTGAGCCAGAGTGTGAGAGAACGAGCAGGCACTGCTGGGGAGAGCCATTACCTCCCCTGGAGGAAGCGCGGGGCCAGGCTGAAAATAGGAAGTTTTGGCACTGCCTTTAAAGGCAACCCATGGAAGGAAACCTGTGTACAATGTAAACTAACATTCACAAAAGGGTGGGAAGGAGACTGTGTAAGACAGGCATGTGACTAGCTGGAATATGAATATTTCTTCAACGGCGAGATAGACAGTGGGCTGAGGTCAATCTGCAGTTTCCACACGGCCTGTTCATAAAAATAAAAGAAGGCCGGAGACCTAGAGAGGGTATTCCTCTGAGCTACAACAATACCACCCTGCAGGATAAAACTGGTTCTTCCTAAGTGCCCTCAGAGCACGTTAAAGAGCAAGAGAGAGGGGAAGTTAGCAGCACATTAGTTCTATAAAGTTGTCAGAGGTAGGAAAATTACCTTCTTATTTGTGGGGTGTGTGTGTGTGATGCATATGGAAATCAAAAAACAACCTCAGTTGTCTCTCAGGCACCTTCTCTTGAGTACATGGTTTCTCATTCATTAGCTCGGAACGTTAGCATGGACTATCTGGCCTGTGAGCTCAAGGGATAGGCCTGTCTCTGCCTCCTGCTCACCCTAGCTGAGATTACAACTGGGTGCGTCCTGAGAGTCATAGCCAAGGGCCTGAAGCTTGCAAGCTCTGTAGTCTCTGAGCCATTTCCCAAACTTAGGGAATTCCTATTTTTAAAAGTAAGGCATGGGGCTAGAGAGTTGGCTAAGTGGTTAAGAGCACTTCCTGCTCTTCTGTAGGATCTGAGTTCAGATCTCAGCACCCATGTCAGGTAGCTCACAACTGCCTGTAACTCCAATTCCAGGGGATTCAGCTTTCTTCTGGTCTCCATAGGCACCTGTACACACACACACACACACACACACACACACACACACACACACACACCGTCATATAGACATACACATATCCATGTAATAAAAATAAAGGAAAACAAATTTTAAGTGAGTACGGTTGCTGAAAAGAATGCTAAGAAATCTTTCACCATTAATAACATCAGGCATCTCCTACCTCCTAGCTAGGTACTCTAGGTACACAAAAGCAAGCGATGGCTTATGCACAGAGAAGCTCTAAGTGACCCAGGTAGGACCAGCAAGTAGAGAACCAGTTCGGGAAGGGCAGTGCTCAGTCCTTCTCTGGGTCAGCTCGCATCATCACGTGGGTGGTGACTCCTCAGGTTCCATCTCCTTGTTGCATGCCCGCCCACCCTGGAGTGCCCTTCTCCACGGTATCCCTTCATTGTGGTGGGAAGTCACACAGTCTCCATAGGGACCAGGACCTCATCTGAGATGGCGCCTATTTTAGTTCATTTGTCATTACCATGACACCATGAATTGCTAGGTTATGGGTAAAGAGTTTAACTCAGCTCCTGACTCTGGAGGCTGACAAGTGCAGATAGCATGGTGCTGGTATCTATCTATCTATCTACCTATCTCTATCTGATAAGTTATTTCTCCACTGGTGAACTGAGCCAATACAAGGCAAGTTAGAGTATGGATTAAGCCAGGAAAGTCAGCATGGAGAGGGAGACAGAAGAGAAGGGGAAGAGAAGGCAAGAGAAAGAAAGTACAAGCACACAGAGAGACAGAGACAGAGACAGAGTCAGAGACAGAGACAGAGAAAGAAAGAGAAGTTGGGGAGAGACCAGAATGTCTGGATTAAATAGGAAAGAGCCTCTGGGGAAGGGAAGCCCAGCCCCTGGGCTGGAATGTTCAGGATAGAAGGTGGGGTATGCTAGATAAGGACTGAGGGATGCTGGGAGAACCTGGAGGGCCCATTTTGGTACATAAATATGCACCTCAGTTGTCTATCACAGGTCTCAATCCCAACACTATCTATCAATTTATCATCTCTCAATCCCCCATCTAGCATCTATCAATCTATCACCTACAGAATTATCATCTGTGGATCAATCTATCTGTTTTGAGACAGGACTATACGTATGTAGCTCAAGCTCTCCTGGGACAACTTCTGATCCTCTGCCTCCACCTCTCAGACACTGAGATTCCAGACATGCGCCACTGCACTCAAGTATGCTGTACTGAGGACTGTACCAGGGCTTTGGACGGGCTTAGCTAACACTCTTCCAGCTGAGCTCCGTCGCCAGCCTTGGGTATTCTCACTTCTGAAATGAAGTCCTGGCACGCTGCTCATGCTACTTACAGTTTCCTGGTGTGATTCTCTTGCCTCAGCCTCCTGAGTGGCTTGGATTATCACCTACGCTACTGTGCTTGGCTGAAGGCATTCAAATGGAAGGATAGCACACAGACTGTGCTCTAAAAGGTGGAAATATGTGTTTTCTTAAGACTTTTCTGCTGGGTAGAGGCATTCGTGAAGTCTGCCTCAGGAGGCCGTGAACCTGAAGGCTGCAGCTCTGAGGAGCAGGAGTCCCTCTGTCCTGATTCGGAGACTGGGTGGAGGGAACAGCTAGTGAACTTTCATCTTTATGGAAAACAGATTTTAAGCCTTTCCATGGGAATGTACAACACAGCAGACAGATACGATACATACGTTAAGAAGCATGCCTGTCAAACATTTCATAAGCTGCATATTACAGCTACATGAACAGAAGACGGCTGTCCTTTGAAGGGGCCTTGTGTCTACAGTAAATAGAGACACTTGAGGTGACCACCAATGGGAGGGCAGGTAAGACATCAACTGAGGACGGTGTCCACACAGCCTCCAGTAACGGCTCCAAGCAAATGTACAGTGTGGAAAAGGACAAAGGGCAGAAAATGAGCATTTATGGGATACTTGCCAGACATCATGTGCTCGTTTGCAAACATGTTTTCCTTTCTTTTTCTTTTCTCTTTCTTTTGTTGTTGTTGTTTGTTTGTTTTGCTTTTTACTTACCATTTGGATTATCCTAAGTTTTTTTAACATTTATTTATTTAATCAGTGTGTGTGTATGTGTGTGTGTGTGTGTGCGTGCACGCGCGTATGTATGTGTATTGGGTGTGTGTGTGTTTATGTGTTTTAGGTGTGTGTGTGTGTGTGTGTGTGTGTGTGTGTACACATCACAGTATATCTATGGAGGTCAGAGGATAACTTGTGCTCTCCCTTTAACACCTGGGTTCTGGCCACAAAATTCAGATCACTAGATTTGGCCACAAGCATCACTACCCACTGAGCCATCCTACTGCCTCTCACTTTTCCTTTCATTCATAGCCAGGAAATAGAGGCATAGAGAGGTCAAGAGGTAGAGGCCATGGCTGCCAGCTCCAGGCTGCACCGTACTTCTGCATTCATCTGCCATGCTAATTCACTACACTGTTTCTCAACCTGACATCTCTTTGATATCCCCTCCTTTAAAAGGCTGATGGATATTTTCCTATTGGTGAAATTAATAACTGACTTACTAATATCAGAGGCTTGCAGTATGTTAACTGAGGAAGACCAACCTGAAATAAGGGCAGGACCATTGCACTGCGCAACCTGCTCGGAGCTGTTTCCCTACAACTTGCCCCTGGTCCTCTTTCTGGGTCAGTCAAAATTTAGGGCTGAGCCAGTGATGCAGACTGGCTTTGGACCAGAGGCAGAGGTCACAGGAGCCATGGCACTCAGGCCCAGTGAGCATCAAAGACTGTGCCAGCCATGTGGCCCCTCTGACACACACCCTGGACCTTCATAAAGACAAAGATTCTTTAATCCAGGCATCTGGCTCCAGTTCACCTCTCTCTCACTTCCTGCCACCATGACACAGTTATTCAGGAAGTTCTGCAGTATATCTAGGTCACAGGGACAAGGACAAAGCCATGGATGGGAGGGGTAATTCTGTCTCTTCCTGTTTTGTGACAGTAGCTGAGATTATTATTCCTGACTGGTTAAAAGAAACTGAGAAACAGCCTCGGGAATGTTGCAGGTGGTTACAACCTGTGCTGGATCCTGTTGTTCATTTATCTGATATTCGATGAATGTTGACTGAATTTCTTCTATGTGTAACCACAAGTCGTGCTTTTTTTTTTCTTTTCATAGTATTACCTTGAAATTAATTTCTCTAAAAGAATCTATCCTAACCAGGAGTCTCTGGGAGTTGGGTGGAGACATGCAAGGTTCAACTTGAGTGGGCAGAGGGTTTCCTATCGAAAGACTCTTGAGTAGCTGAGGAGGGTGAGAAGGGAGAGAGAAGAGGAAGAAGAATGCCATGCTACACAGACCAGGTTCGTGTGATATATAACGAAATGAGGTACACAGAAAAACAAGGACAGGACCACGAATTGGGGGCTGCTGTGGCAGCTCTGACCATGATTGTGAGAGCTGGTGACTCAAGCAGTTCAGGCCTCTGTCTGCCCATGTGGTAAGTGGAAGGGTAGAGGGGATTTCCCTTCCTGGGCCTCTGGGCCTCTAAACATTGAAACACGACGCTTTGAACAGACAGTCATAGTGTATGTCTATGTATTTAGTAGAAAAGAAACTAGGTCACTGACAACCAACCAAATTGAAAGCTGACCCCTGGATGGAAAGGCTCTTCAGGACCTTCCCACCTGCCTTGTGGTTGAGAAATGGAGAGACTATCCCTCTTGTTGGGTTTGAAGCCATGTCCTGTCAAAGCATCACATCTGGACAGGTGACAGACAGACATTTGGGTCAGAGCTGAAGTAAGAGGTTCCCCCACGCCAGGACTGGAGAGACCAGCCAGTGAGAAAACAAACTCATGTAACTTAGCTTTCAAAACCAATACATCCAAATGAGCAGACTCACGGGCCAGCGAAGTCAGAGAGAAGCAGCGTGCTCTCCAGTGCTGCCAGCCTCTCACTCCTGTGGATAGGAGAGAGCTGGGAGTCAGGTAGAAATGAGCCCTCACCCAGCAGGCAGTTCCGATCTTACCTCTGCAAGCTCTACTATGAAGACAGCTAGAGGCAATTCCTATTGTTTAAAGAGTCAGGAATGTACAAACAAGGACTACTCACTCACCCACTCAGAGTTGGGGAGGCACTCTAAGTAGGCCATCACTCTACAGAGACTACGAAAACAGGATAGGAAATGGGGTGCCATGGGGGGTCGGTCGGGAAAGTGCTTGACATACAAGCATGAGGACTTGTGTTCAACCTCCGTGAAACTCATGGTTTCAAAACAAAACAAAAACATTAAAAAGCTGAGCAGGATGGAACTCGCTTGTCATCTCTCCGCTTTGGAGATGAAGACGGGGATGTCTGTGGCTTGGTGGTTAGTGTGAGCCATTCTCAAAACTCAGGTCATAGCACCCGAAGAATGACTGCTGAGGTTGTCCTCCAGCCTCCATATGTAGGCACATACAAGTGCATGCACCTGCCCTCCCCCACATACACAACAACACACACACACACCCTTTACCCTTTCCTCACAGCATGGCTAGCCATGGCTCCTTCCCACCACTCCAATTAGGTACCTACAGGCCTGATCTGAAGCACAAAACCAACACTGTCTTGTTAAATCTAAACTGGTCCTGGGTAAGCCAGAAGGGTGGAGAGTGTGAATACAGAGTGTGCATATGTTCATTAGCCTGAGGTTCATTAGCTGGAGAGGTTTAAATGTTCATTAGCCTGTGGAAAAAATACTGTGAGCCAAGATGACTGGTGGCCTGGATATTTGGGTAAGTGGCCACAAACTGGTGGCCCTTTTAACTCTTCATTCCCAGCAGGTACCTGAAAGAAATCAGCATCTCTCTGGAGACTACAGGAGCTTGGGTCCCATCTATCTAGAACATTTTTGAGGCTCCAATAAGATAGCTAATGGTTAGGTAAAACGCATATATAAAACTTTAATTATCTACACTAGTACACAGATAAATTTGTATATAATTACATATTAGTACATGGATAATTATGTCCTGGACTAATGAAATCTATACCAATGCAGATATATAAACTTGTTCACAGGACCTCTGAGTGAGAGTTTCTGGATCACGTTTTATTTTTTTCCTTTAGATAATTTGGCTTTAGGGTCAGCAAGATGGCTAAGCTGGTACAGGCAAGCACAGGTACTCTGGACTAGCTGAGCTCAGTCCCCAGGATCCATATGCTGCAAAGAGGAAATCAAGTCTTGCAAGTTGCCCTCTGACCTCTACACTAGTGCCATGGTGTGTGTGTGTGTGTGTGTGTGTGTGTGTGTGTGTGTGTGTGTGTGTATACCATACCATATATACCATATATACCAGTATACCATATATGCTGTAAATATAAAGAAACAAACGAACATGTAAACATAACCTGGGTCTGCCCTAAATGCTACAGTAGGTGAAGTTGCTTGCTGCCTGACCTGACAACCTGAGTTTAATCCTAGCCCATATAAGGCAGAGGGAGAGACCCAACCATCTCTGACCTCCACACGCAGGCTGTGGCTCACCTTTCCCTACTCACCTAGACACATCAAAATCTAAGCATGCGAGGGACCCATGAGAGAACTGTCCTCCAGAGGCCATAGCTTTCTACTCCAACCACACAGCAGACACCCCCCCTGCTGTTTGAAGGTGCCCTGCATGAACATCAGATGTGCATAGTGTACCCATCTGGGCTCACAGTGGGCACTGCCTGTGGCCAGTGCTTCCTGGTAAGGCACCAACATGGAGTCTTTTTTAGCCCTAACACTTCAGACCATGGCTAGGGGGACAGACTTGAACCTCTAGTCCAGAGAAAGACTTTACTTCCAATGGGCCTCTGAGCGGGGTAACTGACCTGAGTAGTTGAAGTCACAGGCCAGTGAGGTGAATACGCTCTTATCCCAAGACATGTGACAGACCACTCCTGATTCCCTGAACCGCTGGGACTACCCACCAGTGCCCTTGATCTTCATAAGCTGCCATTCACCTGGGAAAATCACGGGCACACGGAAAGCCAGGGCACCACAGACATCTCCAAGTGCAGATCCGTTCACAAAGGGACGCGCAGGTGGCCTGGTGGCCCTGAACACTTAAGTGATTTTGTTCCCTCTTCCCATTTCCTGTGGTACATTAACTTTTATTGATAGCTCATAGCTTCAACAACTGGTCTTGATTTTACTAACCTGAAGGGCAGAGGGATGAGAGGCGCCCACACAGCCAAGGTGCTAGAGAAACATAGCTGGTCCTGTCAGTCCCTGGGTTTTTATTTTTCCTCTCTTGCTACAGCTTTTCTTTAATGAGGAAGGCACCATAATTGCAAGTTAATCATGTCTCTGGCCCCCAAAGGGAGGAAGGGAGAAACGGCCTTTTGGAAGTCTGACTGCAGTTGCCTGCGGGAGGCCCAGAGAAGAGCAGCGAGGCGTTGGTGGAATTGCAAGCTCTGATTTATGTCGCGGCTGGGGAGAGTGGCAGCGGGATTGTGGGTATTTATGTCCCGGCTGGGGAGAGTGGCAGCAGGATTGTGGGTATTTTCCTAACACTCATATTAAACAAATATTAAGTCGGGAGATAAATGAGAATGCGATGCAATGGAAGCCAGTGAGATCAATTTTTGCTTGGCTGTGAAGAATTTAATACTTCCAGCTAGGAGGGGCCTATGCATAGATACATGCTCATGTCACATCCGTACGTGTGTGGGTGCGTGCATATGTGCGTGCGTGTGTGTGTGCGTGTGCGTGTGTGTGTGTGTGTGTGTGTGTGTAAGCATGTAGATACTAGAGGAGAGCCTTGGTTGTTATTCACACACTCTGTCTACCTTCTTTTTACTTCTGAGATCGATGTCTCATTGCCTGGCTCTTACACAGCAGTGTAGACCAGCTGGCCAGTGAACTCAGGGAGTCACCGGTCCTCCCCTTTGCCATGCAGTGATTACACAGAGAGAGACCTAGCTTTTCCCACATGTTTTCTGAGGACTGAATTTGGGGCCTTGTGCTTCCAAGTGCTTAGCCCCCCCGCCCCCTGGTTCTAAAATTTGCATTTTGGAATAGCCTGGTATGTTTTTCATTCCTTGATGCTGTGAATTGTTGTTTGTGGAATAGTCTCGTGTTCATTATTTTTAACAAATCATTATTTTAAAGGGGGAAAAAAGATAGTGTGGCTTGCTGAGCAGGCCACAGTTCAGTTCTTCGCTTCCATGCTTGGGTTACAGTCCATCCTATCTGGGAAGTCCCAGGAAGGAGCTTGGAGCAGCTGGTCACATGCACAGTTGAGAGCAGAGAGAGAAGGCACCATTGCTTGCTTCTGCTCCGCTCATATCGTTTAGGACCCTCTGCCTACGGAATGGTGTTTCCCACAGAAGGCTGGGTCATCCCACATCAATTAACTTAATTAAGACAACCTTCCACCAGTGTGCTCAGGCACCAACCCAAAGTAGAGAATCCCTCATTGAGACTTTCTGGGAAGGTGATTCTAGGTTGTTTCAGGCTGAAACTTGAAAGTAACAATCATCACCAAGCATAATCCATCTTCCCTCCGTTTATGTGCACAAGTCCCTTGGGAAATAGAGATTTGTCCTACCACTGTGTGGCAGGGGGTCGGGGGGAGAGGCGAGGGGGGAGGAATAGGACCCTTTGTAAATTGCCTGAGCTTCACTGTTATAGGAGTCGTCGGGGACACCCAGGATGTACTTCGGAGTCATCTTGGCTTAGAGAGTACAAAGTCCTAGCCTTGGTGTTAGTTCCTATTTTCTCTTTACCCCAAGCTCTGTTAAAACACAAACAAACAAAACAGAACAAAACAAAAGAGAAAAACAATAACAACAACAAAACCCAGTCATTTGGTAAGGGTACTGTGGGCTATTTTACATTGGTTTGGGGGGATGGCAAGGGATAAAAATTAGAAAAGGAAAAACAAAAGTAGAAAAAGGCCAGAAGACAGGAGAACACAGATTGTCTCCCAAATTCCATTCCAAAACATCGGTTCATCATCAGCGTACACAGTATTAAGGTTTAAGGTGCTTGTGTCAGCAAGATGGCTCTGCAGGTAACGCTGCCTGACACTAAACCTAATGGAGTGAGTTTGATCCTTACGATCCAAATGGTAAAAGTGGAGAATCTGTTCCCAAAAAGCTGTCCTCTGACTTCCAGGTCATGCTTAGGTGTGCACCCACCCGCCTACCTGCCCACAAACACCAAACAACATTAACAACCAAAACCCAAGTCATACTTAAAAAAATTTAGGGTGCTAGGAGCTGGGCACACAGTTCAGTAGGGAAAGTTCTTGTTAAGCAAACCTGATGACCTGAATTTGATCCCCAGCACCCAAGTTAGAAAAATAAGAAATCTACCATGGGAGCCCACTGCATGGGAGTACACACTTACAAGCCCACTGCAGGGAAGGCAGAAGTAGGAGGAGCTTGGGAATTGTTGACCATCCAGAACACACACACACACACACACACACACGCACACACACACACACACACGCACATGAGCACACTAATATGCTTATTCTAAATCAGTTTTATCAAATGGAGTTTGGAACAGTCATCCATCCACAAGGCTTTGTTTTGTCCATCCAAGACTGGGGATCTCCTGGTGGGACAAGGTGTTTGGTTTCAGACCCTGAGACAAGGGGCTGGGGTGCATATTTGACATACCAAAGGAGACTTGGCCTCCTGGTTCTCCCAGCATCCCTCAGTCCTTTCCTGGCAATCCAGGAAAGCCCCAAGGGTGCTCTAGCCCAGCCTCACAGACTGCTTCAACTGGGCCCGTACACTCCTACCCCCAGATGGTCCCACAACCTGGACAGCAGTGAAACAACAATTCTACATCACCAAGTCTACAAAGAATTGCTCTTGGTGCAACAAAGAACCAATACGACCATCATAATTATTTATTTATTGGTTCTACATGTCTGTTGAGTATTTGCTGTGTGGAGGACACAGAGCTGCACTCCAGGGACACTGAATAAATGGGACCATCCTGGCTCCTGACTCAATGGAGATCATAACTGACAGAGTGACTCTTGGATTCTCCTCATGAAGTTGAAAGGTCATGAGAAGCAGTGGAGGTCTCAAGGTGCCATGCTAAGTCAACAGGAGCAAATGAGCTCTTTGAGATCAGCCGGGGAGAAAGAAGGGCCCTCTGCCCACAAGAGTACACATGGGTCATGATGCTCCATATTACCTCAGATGATACTAGGAGGTCCCCAGGGCCCTCTGTCAATATCTAAGGTTCAGAGTTGAGAACTCACGGCTTAGAGATTCCTAGGAAGTAAAGAATGTGTGGTACCCACAGAAGATCGTTTCTGTGGATCCCACTGTCACACCTGAAATGACACAAAATAATATTCATCCTCTCCTTCTTGCTATCTTCTCCAGTCTTCCCACCCTTATCTCATATACCAGGACAAGAATGAAAAAGAAAAAGTCAAAATGTAGCCAATTCATTCTTACTTTCATTAACTGCTTACTACATATTAAGTCTTTCAGAAGGCATTAAAATAGCATTCAGGAAGCGCTCAGAACCTGGAGTTACCATCTAAACAACAAAATATAGAAATTACACACACAAAGGCACACACACACACACACACACACACACACACACATACACACACCCCTTCATTTATTCTTTCACCCATTCATTGATTCACAAATATTTATTAAACATTTATTATGGTGGAACTGACACATAGTATATACTCTCATAGAAACAATAACCTATTTTTCAAGAGTATTGATCAAAATCTTTCCTCTAACAAAGTCTACACTTGAGGATAGTAAAGTGATGTTAGAAGCCACTTTAGTCCCCACACTTGAAGCAGAGTTTATGTACTTGTTAAGAATTACCGATAAAAGGTCTTAAAACTCAATATATTTTCTTTTGGAGTCACCTAAAATTTTTGCTCTTGGATGGAGGTGACAAGACCAAAGTATATTACACACACATGCATGAAGTGTTATGATACCACCTGTAACTTTATATAATTCATATACTTATAAAAATAGAATGTAAAACCTTCTCTTAAAATTGAGAGACATGTGAGCAACGGGAGCGATAGGCCACCGCTGTCAGGGTATGTTATGAAACCCTGAAGTTTATTATAATTTCTCATTTAAGCCAGAGGAAAGTATGATTTGTCAGAGACCTGTTTTGTGTTAGAGAAATACCGTCTTTGCAAAGCAAAGAGGAAACGCCCTGTGTTCCCTCACATGAAATGGCTTTTTGGACTTTCTTCCACTGAAAATAATTGTCAGAGGCTGGGAAAGTACCTGTTGCAATACCCTGAGGACCAGAATTCAGATCTAGGACCCATGTAAAACACGGGATGCAATGTCCCACGTGTGTACAGGTGCACCTGCACATACATGCACAGGCTTACATTTACCTATACAGAACATACACACACACACACACACACACACACACCATGTCTTTTCTTTGTGATCAATTCAAGATGACTATTGCTACTCTGTCTGCCCCGTCACATCCTCAGAACACAGCAGACCATGAATAATGCCTTTTTGAGTTTAATACTTTTATAAGCCTACTCAAGCACAGAAGGCCCTGAGTATCAGGAACTCCCATACCCAGTGATGAGCTAGACTTACTAAGGTCACCCTCCTAAAATCCAACGTATTGTGACAATGACTAAAGTTTCACCAACAGCAATTGGCCCTCTGAAATGGGTACTAATGATAAAAACCCAGCTTTCACACATTCCGTTTTTAATTAATTTTTAATATTAAAAAATAAAGAGAAGCTTTTCTTTTTGGACCACAAGACCCACTTCTTCCTGGTGAGGTTCCCAAAGGTATGCCTGCACTTTTCTGGAAGGCACGACTCTACTAATTAATTAGAAATTGCAGTTGGGGGGGCGGGATCAGCAGGGGGTGAAGAATGGAATTCACTCCTGCCTCTTCTACTTCCCCTCCCTGGCAGCTCACAGCTCAGCCAAGCAGGAGGTTTAGATTTGGAAAACAGACGCTACCCTGCAAAGCAGGCCTGGTCACCAGGCCTGAACTTGGTGACATGCAGAAAGAGAATGGGACTCTTCTGCCAGGGACATATACATACATATATGTATATATAAAATATTATATGTGGATGGAAAGAAATTCAGAACAACAGGAGCATAGCTAGACTCACACCTACTCCATTGCTGACGCTCTTCATGCTTCTGGTCCACAGATCCTTACTGTTAGCAGTTTGCAGGGGCTCTTCAGCACCATATGCATTCACGCAAATGAGGAAATTCCAGAATAGGTATTTTTCTCCAGATTTTAA
>LR750049.1:729275-838957 GCA_902729485.2 Mus minutoides
CCTCCCTCCCTCCCTCCCTCCCTCCCCTCCTCCTCTTCTTCTCTCTCTCTCCTTTTCCCTTTCTTTCCCCTTTCTTCTCTTTTCTGTCTCTCTATGCTGTGTTTAATATGTTTGAAAAGTTTAGGTGAAAAATATCCTGTTGTCAGGTCCTTAAGATTCCATACTTTTCAAATGGATAGGTGATTGGATGTGTGAATTTAAATTAATTCTGGACCCAGGGGCTTCGCTCAGTGGCAGAACACTTGCCTAGTGCTGCCCTGGGTTCAATCCCAGAAACCAAAAATACACAAATAAACAAACACAGACTCTTCTAATTGGGTGATTTCTCACCCTGCCCCAAGTATTTCTATATTTTCTCATTCAAAGTGGAAGCAAGTGGTCAAAAACTATATTTAAATTAGGCTGAAACTGGCCACATGTTTGTTTGTTTTTTCTTCACCAAGACCAAAAAGGGTCTATGCTTCTGTAGATAATGCTTTCTCCTGTGAAGAAAAAAACAGTTTTTTAAGGAAAAATCTAGCAACGAGCACGAGTCAGAGTTTTAGTGAGATTTCACGACATTCGGGGCAGAAGCCTGTAGTGGTATGAACTAGAGATTCTCTCTGCTCAGGCACTTTGTAGGGAAGTGGAATGATTGCATGGTCAAGGTTAGGCTAAGAACTCTGACTGAGAGGCGCCAGCCCTCTGAGAGTCAGCAGGTAAGGCAGTGAGGAACCTTCCAGAACAAGTCTTAACCCCATGAAGGCTTATCAGAAAGTTGCTTATGAAATGTATGGGGAATGAGGCTGCAAATTAAACCATGGCAGAAGAGGTGGACTTCAGACTAGATTGGAGCACTTCTTATTTTTTTATAGCACGAATGCTCTCCAGGGCATAACCTTTGCTGGGGGTCTTGGTGCAAACTGGCATCTCAGTTCTCAATTTCCATAGTTTCGTTTTTTTAACGATCAAGAATTTTTCAAATGTGTTTCTATTTTTTTCCATTAATTTCTTTGTCATTTTCTTTGGCCACTGTGTTTCTGTGGGAGGAATCTACTTCTCCCTTTAATTTGTACAAATTCTGTATATTTAGAGCAAATTATTTAATGTGTGCTGTGTATGTACTTGAGCATGTACAAACACACACATACACACACACACATACACACACATCCTATTCAATTTCATAACATACTAAACTTGAAAACAAGATTAAATTATACACTGGTTTACCACAGTTATCCGAAAGAGATTGACCTTATTTCTGTTTTACTATAAAATCACTGTAACTTTTTATATTGGCTGCTACTTTTCTCATCACTGTGACTGAACAACTGACGATAAGCAATTTAAGGGAGGGAGGGTTACTCTAGCCCACCGTGTGAGGGTACAGCCCATCTTGGTGGAAAAGGCAGGCTATGGCAGAAGTATGAGAAGGTGGCTATCATACTGCACTGTTTGTATTCACTCTAGACCCCAGCCTATAGTATGCTGCCAAGCACATTTAGGGTGGGTCTTTCCCCCTTGATTGAGCCATCTTAGAAATAACCTCAGGGACATGCCCAGAGCTTTGTATCCAAGGTGACTCTAGATCTTGTCAACTTGAGGATAAAAACCATGTCATCTGCACTGGAAACCTTTTTAGCCCCTCTCCCATAAACTGAGCCAGGGCCTGCTATAAGCCTTGGTGTTGGGGCCTCTGCCTTAGCACAGACTGACCAGGGCAAAGACCTGGAAAATAAGTGTTGGAAGAACAGTCATGTTTGAGACACACACTGTGTAAAAGCTTACCCACCAGACGTAAGTGTTGTCTTGGAGGCTTACTGCTGAATTAGCTCACCCTTTCTAGTTCTTCCTGAACCCTAGCTGGCTGGTTCAGCTCAGTTGTTCCCGCTCAAACTCCTCTCTAAGCTGACTAATTCAATCTGACTTCTCTAGGCTTTCTCACTGAATTGCTCTGCTTGGCCTCATACTAACTCTGGCAATTTGTTCTAATCGTCTAGCTCCTTACTCTCTGGCTACAGCCGCCTCTGCTGACCTGCACTGAACTGCATGAGCTCATGGATGAACTCAACTCCACTGCCCTCACTTCACTGCACTGACTTGCTCTGTCTGGATCTTAAATTGCCTCCCTTTTATGTCTGCTCTCCTGAGAGTTGGGCGTGTCCTATCTCTCACTCATTCTGGCAAATCTTTCTCTGATTTCTCACTTTGTCAGCTCCTCAATTAGGTGTCACTTTTCAAACATGGCTGTTTCCTAATTTTACCTTAAAGGTGTGTGCTGAGGGCGTGTCTGCATTCCAGCAGGACCACACAGACCTACCCTTGCCTGAGCAGTCACATTGCTGGATTAAAATTCCTCTACACAGGGAGAGGGAAACAGAGGCGGAAGAGGGAAGCAATAGTTTCCTCCCATCTATCCACCAACACACAAGAGTTCCTTTAACCTTGGCAATGACCCTGAGAGGGTCTCCATACACTCAACATGGGGAGGACTGCATACATTCCCCAGGGTTAACTTAGTAACTGAGACTCTGACAGGTGTAGCTTCCCATAGGAAGGTAACATAAACATCATCCCTAGTGCCTGGGGGGAATTTTCTTGCTCGGCAGATTTACAAATTGGAATTGATCTTCCTTCAACCTGTTTTGCCAAAGTTTCGAGGAAGGGAACCAGCAAGAGATGGTGCCTTTCATATCACCTGTGATTAAACTTGCCGCATTTGTCTTCAAACAAAAGTGTTTTTTTTCCCCTGCCCGTAACATATAATTTTAGTCAGCTAACACTAAATTAGACACCCACTCAGATTTATTATGATAAGAACATTCAGTAAGCTAATTTCAAGATGATGACTCCTATAAATTCTTATAATTTATTATTTAGTACTTTGGTTTTTAATCATTAAGTACGTGAAGACTTTGTAGGTCAAACCTGTATTAATGAAGACAGTAATCTATTTTTCAAACTCTGCTTCTCATCCACCTTTCAAATTGTAAATTAACAGAAATAGATTTAAACACACTTGTAAGAACAAAGGCAATAATTGGGGGAGTAGGGGCCCATCACCCCCAATTGTCTAATCTTTCTAGGTAGGCTGTCAATCATGGCCCTGATTTATTTACCATGTGTCTCATTCCTTTCTAAATGAAATAATGGAGTATGAATTTGAGACGCTGTTGGTTCAGTGAGGAAATAAAACCCATAACACACATTTAAGGCTTAATTTTAACAAAAGTGGCTCAAAACTTAGCTGCTGCTGCAGTGGGGGTCTTAACACAGCCAATGCTGTTTTACAATTTGAGAGATCCACATACCAGAAGTAAAATATTAACTAAATAAATGTCTTACGAGTTATTAATATCATCTAAATGACAGCCTTCTTGGTCTCCCAAATTCATTAGTATCCATTTCATGATCATTTTAAATATTTGGTGTTAAAAGACACACAGGATTTATTTTGTAGAACAAAGGGATGCTATTTGATTGACTGCACGGATAATAAATACTGTTTCCTGAGCAGCAACGTCTCCACATTTTCTCTAAAATAAGCCAATTTTCCTTATGATGTACTCTAAGTTCCTTGTGAGCAATTTGAAAGAGAAGAATAAGAAGAATAATATTTACTGTGGTGGCTTTATTTAGAAAAAAAATCAACAAATTAAGTATCAAAGTCATAGACTGCTGAGAAAAATCTGGACTGAAATCTAGTGAAATGAACATAAAGATTATTCTCTCTCTCTCTCTCTCTCTCTCTCTCTCTCTCTCTCTCTCTCTCTCTCTTTCTCTCTCCCCCTCCCTCCCTCCCTCCCTCCCTCTCTTTTCCCTTCCTCCCTCCCTCCTCACCTCCCAGCTCTCATATAGCTCAAGCTGCCCTCCTTTGCAGCTGAGGGTGACCTTGAACTTGTGAATCTCTTATTCTCTTATTACCCCTTCAGGCTCTCAACACCATACCTGGTTTATGTCAAGCTGGATAAGGGGTGAAGCCAGGGCTTTACGAATGCTAGGCAAACACTTTGCCTACAGAACTAGGTCCCCAGCCCCATTTTTGAGACAGGAGAATGCTATGTAGCCCAGGCTGGCCTTGAACTCGTGGCAGCTCTCCTGCCTCAGCTCTAGGGTGATTGGGTTACAGGTCTGGACCACTGCACCTGTCCTGTCTTTTTCTTTTAACACAACCTTTTGGAAATTCTTTCAGAAATAAAAAAGAATATGTGTGTGTGTCTATAATATTGAAAACTTTAAGTTATATTAGTGTCTGACTTTTATATGATAGTCTCCATTGTACCTAAGATTTATTGCTGATGGATTCTCTATTCAATTATGATACCAAGGATGGCTTGTGGTATCTCTTGGCTCACTGAAAACTTCCCTGGACCAGAGGTACATCCTTAAAAGCTTAGCTTCCTAACAGGGAACCAACTACATCATGACCATGCTATGAGGCACCTATTAAATTATGTTTTTCTTCCTCTGTACCTATCAAAGGAAAGGTAAAATTTCCAAGGATCTCAGATAAGAATCTCTGATGAGAAAAATATACAAAGATTCTGCCTCCTGGTCAAGGGAATCCATGAAAAATGGAGACTGACTGTATCGGTGAGGGTTTTTTTTTTTTAATTTGTTTTGTTTTATTTGTTTGTTTTTTAAACTGGACAACACCTAGAATCACAAGGTAGATGGGCCTATGGGCATTACTGTTGGGTGCTGTCTAGAGTATGTTAATTGAGGTGGGAAGACTCACTCACCATGTGTGCGGTCATTCCCTGGCTGGGATCCAGGACTGTATAAGAACTGTATGGGGACAATGGAGGAAGGGAGCTAAGCAGGAGGCGGCCTTCCCTGCTCTGCTTGCTGCACACAGATGCAGCGTGGTCAGCCAGCCTCCTGCTCTTGCTGCTGTAACCTCCCCTCCCTGCCTACACGTTTTCCACACTCATACAGACTGTATTCCTCTGAATATAAGCAAAAATAAATCCTCCCTAACCTAAATTGCTTTGCCTGACATTTTATCCCAGCAACCGGAAAAGTAAGTATGGCACCAGCCACGTAACCAATCAAGTTATAGAAACACAACTTCAAACTCAACTTCAAACTCAACATCCGTTCAAACTCAACTTCTGGATCTTAAAAGCTGATAACTAAAATAAATGCTTAATCACAACGAAGTCTTCAGATACCATTGACCATGTGTTCGTAACTCTGTGTGTGTGTGTGTGTGGGGGGGTGCTTTGAAGACTAATGGATTGGTTAATCGCATTTCACAGAGGAGAAAGCCAAGGCATAGCATCGTTAATTACCTATGTTATGTTCAGCTCGATGATTCCTCGCAGAGCCAGGATATGAATGCCAGTTCGTTAGATTTCCAGTGTCCTTTCTCCATAAAGCAAATAATCTGGCCTGGAGAGATGGCTCAGTGCTTAAGAGCACTGCTGATCTTGAAGAGGACCCAGGGTTCTAGTCACAGCACCCACATGGGGACTTGCGTCTGTAACTCCAGGTTCAGGAGATCTGACACCCTCTTCTGGCCTTTGAAAGCACGAGGTATGCACATAGAGCACATACATACAGGCAAACATAAACATAAAATTAAAAAATTAAAAATATTGCCACCACTAAGCACCTTTTATAAAAAAGTGAAAGCAGTAAGTGAGCCAGGGGACTTAATGATTTGTAAAAGTCTCATCCACAAATGTATAAATATTAAAGTCAAGTGTTAGATGAAAGTATTATGGGGTCCTACATGCACCCTCATTTTAATCAAGGTTTGTTTTGTTGTTGATCGTAAGGTTTTGTTGTTGTTTTGAGATAGAGTCTCTGTCCTGGAACTCACTATACTACATTAGGTGGTAGCTTCTTCTTCTTCTTCTTCTTCTTCTTCTTCTTCTTCTTCTTCTTCTTCTTCTTCTTCTTCTTCTTCCTCTTCCTCCTCCTTCTCCTCCTCCTCCTATCCCTCCTCTTCTTCTTGTCTCCCCTTCCTCCTCCTTTTTGGTTTGGTTTTCTGGGAAAGGGTTTCACTGTGTAACAGAACCTTAGCTGTCCTGGAAATCACTTTGTAGACCAGGCTGGCCTTGAACTCAAGAGATCCACCTGCCTCTGTCTTTCCAGTGCTGGGATTAAAGCTGTGCACCACCATGCCCATCACCACCAGCCTGGTCCCAACTTCACAGAGGTCTGCGGGCCTTTGCTTCCTACCTTGAATCAAAGGTGTGAGCTGCCACACCTGGCTCATTTTAACCGTAAATGTCTTGCGTTGTCGACACTGTGGGCAGTCTAGATAGCCCACTTTAGGGTTGGTAACATATTACACCAAAACTTAGCCCTTCAAAAGGGTGATCAAAGTTTACACAATTTGGGTGGGTTAGGAACTGAGGGGCAGCTTAAATGACAATTTGGCTTGGGATTCCTTTAAGTCAAGAGGTTTCATCTGTAGCCATGCACAAGCCTAACTAAGGCTGGAAGACAGACTTCCAAGATGGCTCACTAATACAGGGACTGTCTCAGTTACTTTTCTGGTTATTGCGAGAAAAAAATATCTGACAGAGCAACTTAGGAAAGGAGGGTTTGCTTTGCATCACAGGTCGAGAGCACAGCTGGTCGCGATGAGGAAGGCTGCAGTGGGGGGAGAGCAGGCAGCCCATCATCACATCATAGTCACAGTCAGGAGGTGGAGAGGGCTGAATACTGCACTCAGCTCTCTCTGTTTTGTCTTTAGTCTGGGACCCTCACTTCATAGAACGATGCCTCTTGCCTTAGTTAGGTAGATCCTCCAACCTCAGTCAACCTAATCTAGGAATTCCCTCCCAAGCCCAGAGGTCTGCGTCTCTTGTGACTCTAGATCATATCAAATTGGCAATTGTTCTTATCAGTGGGGAAGCTTCAGCTGTTGGCTGAAGAGGTCTGTGTCCTTGACACATGGACTTCCATTTGGTGCTGCTTGAAGCTCCTCACAGTATGGTATACAGTCTTCCTAAAAACAAGAGAGCTGAGAGAAAGGGCAAACATCTCAAGCTCTTGCCATTCACCCTCAGATGTCACATTCTGTCACTCCAGTGTCAGTTACCTAGCAGATGTCACATTCTGTCACTCCAGTGTCAGTTACCAAGGTCTTGTCTGTTCAAAGTAAGAGGAGACCACTCTACTGCACGAAAGGTAAGGGTTATGGAGTGGAGTCCACCTCTGTCAGCAAGCAGTTGGTGACTGTACCACATGCCCCCCCCTTGGCTAGACAACCCTAGGCTCTTAAGTATTTAGAGGTACATCCCACCATTTCAATGGTGAAATGTAGTCAAATCTGGTAACATGGGAGAATGAAGAGTAATCTTACGGAGACTCGTCTTGCTCATACCCTTCCTTAGGTATGTTGGCAGAAGGGTGGCCAACTGGGGAGCTGAATGGTTGTCGATGAGTTAGCATACAGAAGTGCCCATCAGGGGCCATGGAGCAGATCCTAAAACAGATTCAACAGTGCCGCCCTTCCTCCTATAGCCAAGCTTATTACAGCGCAGTAGCCACACACCCATCTCCAACAGGAGGACACTATTTTAATGAGCAAAGCCCTCTCGGCGTCTTTGCTACTAAGTAGAAACAAAATCATGGACAGCTGACCAAGAGCTGCAGAAACCTCCCTTCGAGGACAAAGACTGAACTGAACAAATGCGTTGGGTCATTAAGGAAACAGGGACTCGGAGGAGATAGGAAGTGTAGGGGTGTTCTTTGTCTAACTCCTGTCTATTTTGGGAAACTCTTCTATGGGATTAAGAACGGGTGGTTCAACCTCATCATTACCGTATTGGTAGGAGTTGAGCAGGCTGATCTAGGCTTCACTTTCTGCTTCGGGGTCAGCCTTAGGCAAATCTGTTAATTAGGCTAAATTTGGCCTGCTCAGATTCTCTCCTGCTTCCCTCTTCTGCAGGGCACCCTCCTCCCTCCTTACACCAGGCCAGGCTCCCTACACCCTTAGGCAACACCAGATAAAGGTCTCTCCTATCCCCGGTGTTTATGTGCCCCAAATCTACAGACCTCCGCTTCTGCCTTGGCAAGGGCTGATGAAGACAGGCAGCCTCTTCCTGACATGGGCTCTTCCTGAAGGCACTGGTCCAGTCAAATGACCCACTTCAACACTCAGGAACCACACTTCATCTGGTGAGATGGACAAGGGATGGTAGGAGGAGGCTCACAGTCCTTGGTGATTTTCTCAGAAATAATGTCAACGACTAAAAGCTAAATCATTGAGAGTTCATTTTGTAGAGTTAGGGAGTTCATTATTTCCCGTGTGTTGATTCTGTACTTGTTAGCGTTTGCTATGCAGGAAAGCTCCACAGAATTCAGTGGTAACAACAGCAACCTCCCCCCTCTCCTGACCCCAGTTTATTTATTTATGACTATACCAAGAGCAGGGACTCCTTCTTGAGTGTAGGCAGTCTTGGTTGGTCTCTGCTAATTAGCTTAGTAGTGATTGGCTGCTCAATGATTCTAGAAGGATCTTCTCATATATAGGGGATAAGCAAGCTCCCAGTTCAGACATCAAGGCCCCCTTAATGCAGCTGGTCATCCTTTAGCAGGCCAGACCAGACATGAATTTATAGTGGCCTCAGGGGTGGTAGGCTGCAAGAGAGAGGTCCAGGTTCTAGCCATTTTCTGGGAATACTGATTTTATTAAGATTCTATTGGCCAGTGCGATGCGCAAGGTTAGCCTACTTTACCTGGTGAGGGAATGGGCTTCTCCTCTTATTGTAGGCAGGGTGCGAAGTAGTGGGCAGACCTGTGTTGCTTCTTTCCTGGTTTGTAACATATTGTCATTTTTACAGTTTGTCAACTATCTCCCAAGTCTGATAATCACATTCCCCTCTCTACCCACCCCTCTTCCTCTCCCCTCGTTCTCCCCCCAACCATGTGTGTTTGTTTTGATGCATCTATCTCTGTGGGTATATGCACTCTCTCTGTGTGTGTCTCTCTGTGTCTCTCTGTGTCTCTGTCTGTCTGTCTCTCCCTCCTCCCCCCACTCTGTGTGTGTGTGTGTGTGTGTGTGTGTGTGTGTGTGTGTGTGTGTGTGTGTATGTGTGTGTGTTGATGCATCTATCTCTGTGGTCACACGTGGAGGTAGAGAGTCATGCCTGAGGTACTGTCCTCTGAGGTTTTTTTTTGAGACAGAGCTTCTATGCCTTTAATCCCGGCACTTGGGAGGCAGAGGCAGGTGGATTTCTGAGTCCAAGGCTAGCCTGGTCTACAGAGTGAGTTCCAGGACAGCCAGGGCTACAGAGAGAAAGCCTGTCTCAAAAAAACCGAGAGAGAGAGAGAGAGAGAGAGAGAGAGAGAGAGAGAGAGAGAGAGATTCTCACTAGAGCTCATCCATCCAGTGAAGTCAGCTCACAAGGCCTGTGAGCCCCAGAGATCTGCCTGTCTCCACCACCCCAGCACTGGGCTTACAAGTGTGGACTACCACACACACATATTTGATGTGTCTCTGGGGATGGAACTCAGGACCTCATGTTAGCAGGGCAAGCGCTGACTGAGGCATCTCTCCAACTCTTAGTATTGCCTGTCAAGTCTGAGTCTTCTCCACACTGTCATGCTTCCCCATCTACACAACGGAGACCGCTACCTCAGAATCAGTTTGACTTGACTAGACCGCTACCTCAGAACTCAATTGTACTTGACTAGAATCCTCATTCCCCAAGAATTACTTTGGGGGGGGGGGGGGACTGGTTGCACAATTAGGCACAGACCCATTTGCCTGACACGGGGGAAGACCTGGTGCAGGCTCATTAAAATGCAAGTGTAAAATCTGGCTTGGCTCATGTCTTCAGATAGGCCAGTTTATCATGCTGCCTTTCCATTTCACAGGACCCAGTTAAATTTGTGCAGGACCACACATCTCAACCTTCCCTGTTTTGTCATTAAAAATGAGTGTCTGGAAGGGCTTCCTTCCGGGAATATTAGTTACCTTGCCCATTACTTACTTAATCATAGCTGGGAGTTATTTTTTGCCTTGTGGAGGCTGACTATAAATTATAGGCTACAGTGCAGTAAAGCCACACTTAGCAAATTATATGGCATGGGGGAAAACCCTTGCTTTGGGGGACAAATTATATATTTCTTTAAAAATATGTTTGGTAAAATATTAGATGAGGGCCAATAAAACAAAATCCAGGAGCATATTTTTGCGGCCTTCCAGGCATATTTGACAACTGACTCAGATGGAGTCCCTGTTTGTAACAGGAAGAGGGAAAGAAAGGTCCTGTTGGAATTCCTGTCACTCTTTGAGGTTCCACACGTGGAAGATATGAGGAAAGCGGGACACCTTGTTGGTTTATGCCTATGACTTAGGAGATAAATTAGTCATACTGCCTTATATTTGATCCTGGAAACTCACAGTAGACTAACAAGATAGCAAGGCACAATTTTCTCATAGTTCCGGAACAGTCCTACTGAGGTTAGAAAGAGAAGTACATAAAAATATCTTAAGTATTGTTTTTTTTTTAAGATTTATTTATTTATTATATGTAAGTACACTGAAACTGTCTTCAGACACACCAGAAGAGGGCATCCAATCTCATTACAGATGGTTGTGAGCCACTATGTGGTTGCTGGGATTTGAACTCAGGACCTCCAGAAGAGCGGTCAGTGCTCTTAACTGCTGAGCCATCTCTCCAGCCCCTGATAGCCCATGAACAAAGGGCACTTCGCTAGAAGGTGGCAATGCTCCTTTAGGAACAGGAATGAAAGTTTTCTCGGTTTTTCTATAGCTCGAAAGCTGCGTAGGCTTGCCTGCAGACAAGCTCTGGACTGACCGAGGCAGTCAGAGTTCCAGCTCCATGAACCAGTCTTTCTAGAGATCCTAAGGGTCACCCACCATTAGCTCTGGCCTTGGCAGCCCATGATCTGTCCCTGGGAACCGGCTTGAGGTCAGTCATCCCATGAGTACACATGGTTGGGCTGTTAACGATGCCCCAACCAACTTGGGGAGGGGTGGAGAAGTTGAGGGCTGGAGAGATCGGAGAGATCCATACAAGACCAGCTCTGGGGTTCTTGGGTGAATCTTGTAAGGTAGCCAGGTGTCTGGCTCAAAAAGTCCACCTTTTTTTTTTCTTTTTAAAAAAAATGTATGTTTTAATTTGAAGATATTAATTGCGTAGGAATTATTTGACTCTATGATTTATAACCCAGCTGGAATCCTGCGGTCTTCCCCTCCATGTGTGGCGACGCCATTTTCCCTTTTGTATACCTATCATTCCCCATTGTTTATCTTCCCTGATTGATGTTCGGGCTCGGGATGTTTTCTATTATGAGATTCATAATTATCCCTGGTAATAGAGAAGGCTTCTCTATTATCTTCAGGGAGCCTGCCCAAATTATTCATTGTAGCCCACTGGTACCACACCGTAGGAAAATAAGAATTTATTTCCCATCCCAGGCATATGGTAGATAAAAGGATGTATTTATTTCTCCATGTTTCAAAAGGATTAGGCTTTGAAAAAATAAATATCACTTACGCTGTCAGTAAGCAGAACTGTGGTTCAGAGTTTAGAGGGCCCCTCTTAGACTAAGAATAGCAATTCTAACTCTCTCTCTCTCTCTCTCTCTCTCTCTCTATATATATATATATATATATATATATATATATATATATATATATATGAGGAGAGTAAGGAGGCGGGGAATCAATTATAGCTTTACTTGGCTAAATAAATGAATGCTATATATTTCAACCATTATATTGGTCTACAAGACACCCAGCACCACCTTGGACCTCAGTGTTAACTAACGCACTTATTTATAAAAATGTTACTGAATTTCAGCGCTCCTTGACCCCTGGCTATTCCAGGAGCACATTGGATACATCATTTGGGTTTTGCCTAATTACACATAATTAGGAAATGTAATTATGCTTTTCAGTGTTGCTCTGCCATTAAGAACCGAGTGGACAGCTGAAACCCTGGGGGAGGAGTCAGTGCTTCAAAGAAAACAAACGAAAACTATGAGCCAACCTCTAAAAATAGGGGATGTACTGAAGATTAGTAAATCAAACCTATATATAAAAATAATAATAATAAAAGATTGCTCTTGGCTCTGGCCAAATATTTGGTTGTATGGTTAAGCCGCTGAGTCTGTCAAGGATGCACTTAATGGTGTGCAGTTTGCAGCCATGCTGAGGCAGGGGCATGGAATGAGTATGGTTACTCCTCAATTACTTTGATTTGCTAACCTTCTCACATATGTATGCTCTTAAAAAAAAAATTGCCTCATGCTTTACATTGGATCCCTGATCTAGCAAAGAAAGAGAGTCCCAATATATCCTGGCAAAGAATTACATCATTTCAGTTGTGAGCTTGCTACATCCATAGACAGTGCCCCAAGCTTAGGCACATTGAACAGTTACCTCATCTCCTCCAGCTGGATAGCCTCAGCCCTGTGGGGAAGACCGGGTGGTTCTTCAAGCCAACAAAATGGTCACCATCATCCTGAATGTGCCCCCAGACTTGGCGGAATATGTACTGTCACCAGGCTCTGAACGGGGGTGGCTTCTTAGTACAAAAAGTTAGAATTTCATGGGTGACTAGAGGATGTTCTAGAAAGGTTATTATACTTAACTTCTGGAGTGGGAAGTCCTTCTATGTTCTTGTCTTAGCTTCTGTGTTTATTGAATTTTCTTCTGCTGTTATAGCAGCTGACAGCAATAAAGTCGCACACTCCATTAGATGCTATTTGTGGAAACAGTGCTTTGGTGCCAAAAAGGAAAAAAAAAATAATAAGAGGAGAAATGATTGCCAAAAGCAAGGTCTCAAAAATGATTGCAATATTAGCAGCACTTACGATATGGCCAGCTTGGTAAAACACTGCTTCTTGGTCTCGTCAGTCCTAACATGTGTGAGCATGTGTGTGTGCGTGTGTATATTTGTGTGTGCACATGTATGCACACATGCATGTCTGCACACAAGGTTTTCTTTCCCATAGTTCTTTTAAAAGTTTTTTTTCTCCCATGGACCTGGAGAGAGAACCAGCCGTTGAGAGTATTTCCCAGTCTCTCCAAGGAATGGAGTTCAAATCTCAGCACCTACGTTGGGCAGCTCACAGCTCCGTGGGATACAGCATTCCCTTCTGGTTTCCATGTGCATTCACACACATGTGAAATACACTTACTCAAACACACACTTTAGCTCCAGAAAGAAATCTTTAAAACACTTACTTTAAAATGCTTTTAGTCCGGGCAGTGGTGGTGCATGCCTTTGATCCTAGCACTTGGGAGGCAGAGGCAGGCGGATTTCTGAGTTTGAGGCCAGCCTGGTCTACAGAGTGAGTTCCAGGACAGCCAGGGCTACACAGAGAAACCCTGTCTCAAAAAAAAAAAAGCAATAAAAATAAAAATAAAATGCTTTTAGAATCTACTTACTTCTTCCACAGTTTCCCAGATGTACAATACTCTGATGACCCATCATCTTCTCATGTGTCCCTCCTCCATCCTCTCATCCCCTGTTCTTCTCATGTGTCCCTCCTCCATCCTCACATCCCCTGTTCTTCTCATGTGTCCCTCCTCCATCCTCACATCCCCTTGTTCTTCTCATGTGTCCCTCCTCCATCCTCTCATCCCCTGTTCTTCTCAGCAAGCTCTTCTCCTCATGCTCACCTTTTTTTCTTTCTTTTTTTTTTTTTTCGAGACAGGGTTTCTCTGTGTAGCCCTGGCTGTTCTGGAACTCACTCTGTAGACCTGGCTGGCCTCAAACTCAGAAATCTGCCTGCCTCTGCTTCCCAAGTGCTGGGACTAAAGGCGTGCGCCACCACGTCCAGCACTGCTCACCTTTTTTTCTGTTTTCCTCTCTTCCCTTTTTTTGTGTGACCCAAGGAATTTATCAAGGGTTGATAGCTAGCATGAGTATGGGGAATGGGTAGTTATTGATAAAATAATTATTCGAAAAAGAGTGTCTAGTTATCTTTAGTGGGGTTTTGGAGTGAAATTAATGAATAACATAATCCACTATGCATACAACTAACCAAAAATTGATAAAAATGTCTGAAGTATAAAATAAACAGGAAAAAAAGGAACATCATAGTCAACCCACAATTTGGAGATCAAGAATAGACAGAACCATCCCTATGGATAATATTTGTCACTTTCCATGGTGTAAGTACGCTAAAGTTATCAATGCATCTCTGAACACAGATTTCAGGGGCATGAGAAGAACCTGTTCTCCTGGGGTGTTGAGGGCAGCTAGAGGGTACAAGGGCTCACTCGTGGTGAATACAGTAAGTCTTTGAACATACAAGTCACACGCCAGCATGGCTCCAATTGTTGTGAACCTCCCAAGATGCTTCCTAAGTATTGGCATTTTGGACATACATAGTAAAATCCTCCCCTTATTTAGAAAGTGTTTGCATTTCTGGGAGACTAGAGACACATCGTGTTTCTGTGTGAAGAAAAGTGAATTCTGAGTTAAAGCCCTACCAGCTGGCATGCATGCCCAGTGGCCCAGGGGTGTGCTCCCAGTTTGTGGGCAACTGTGTTGTACTGGACAGAGCTGTAGACATCATCTACTAAATTTCCAGAAGCTCCAGCATGCATCTGCACAGTTCCAATATACCTCTAGCCAGCAATAGTGACTGTAAAGGTGTTTTCTCAGTCCCATGACTCTGGTGTTGTTTTGGGGCTCTGTGTATGAGACACAGAATCCTGGAACACTTGGACCAGAATACTTAGCAAGATCTCATGGGCTAGGTGAATTAAAGGTCCATCATAGATGAGCAAGCCCCAGATAAGACTGCAAACATCAATAATGACCAGCAGGAATCTTCCCTAGTGTCTGTATGAATGATGTAAGAGAAACTATGGGCTCCATTGAGACTTTGATACACTTCCGGTAACAGTGATGGCGCGCTGAGGGTGGCGGGGAAGGTCCCTGCCCTCAACCTTCCTTACAGAAGGACTTCCATGACCATCACTTACCTGTTTATTGCATCTTCCACCACAGTTCTATTGAGTCCTTACTCTGTGCTGTACTTTGTACCAGCTTTCCCCAAATCAGTGCACAACTGCCCTTCAAAACTGGAACATGAGACAAACAACACGGGAAGAGTGCCAGGCCTTCGCTCAGTGCCTCAGAGTTAGGAGTGTGCACTGTCAGGGTTCATGATCATACCTGTTTTGATTAAAAAATAACTGAAGCAAGAGACTAAAGAGATGGCTAAGTGGGTGAAGCACTTGCCAGACAAGCATGAGGATCTGAGTTCGGATCCCCCAGAGTGTACACCAAGCCAATTCAGTTGTGTCAATGATTTGACACTCCTCTGGTGAGATGGGAGGCAGAGACAGAATACCGGGAAGCTTATGAGTCAGCTAAGCTGACATATGTGATTGTGAGAAAAACAAAAACATCCTATGTCAAACAGGTAGAAGGTGAGGCCTGACACCCAATCCAATATGTCTTCTAACTTCTACATACATGAATGGCACTTGTCCTGTAGACACACACACACTTTAAAAAATATATATGAAAAAGCTGTGCACGGCAGTGCATACCTGTAATCTTAATGCTTAAGAGATGGGAGACTAGAAGATTAGAAATTCAAGGCCAGCCTCAGCCACTTAAGAAATTTGAGGCCAGCGTGAGCCACACAAGATCTTGCATCAAAAATATTCTTCTATGAGAACCCAGTGAAGGCGAAACTGAAAGGCACTGGGTTCTTTTCACCTTACACTGATGACTGCTCAGACTTAGACACATCCTTGTGTGTGTGAACCCTATTCATGTGCAGCTCATCTGATCCTTCACATGCCCTTCTGAAAGGTGAGTGAGGCCCTTAAAGGGAACAGAAGAGAGGACCCATTACAAAGTGGTTATCTTGGTCTCTTTTACTGTTGCTGTGATGATCAAAATAACTGAACAAAGACAACTTAAGGGGGCAGGGCTTATTCTGGCTCAAGAGGTGCAGCCTGTCACGGCAGGAGCATGAAGCAGCTGGTCACATGGCATCCACAGTTAGGGACAGAGTGATGGATGAATGCAAGCTTCTGCTTGGCTCCCTCTCTCCACATATACAGACCAGGATCCCAGGCAGGGAATGATGCCACCTACAGTGGGTGGTCTTCCCGCTGTAATCATTGTAATCAAGGCAGTTCTCCATATGCATGTCCCGAGATCCATCTGGCAGCTGGTTCCAGGTTCTGTCAAGTTGACAGTTAACAGTGATTTTTCACATTGGTAATAACAAAAGGGAAATGAAGGGTTTCTGTTCTTGTCAGCGTTGGTTAGTGCTTGGACCTCAGAGGTCCTTTTGAATCTCCTAGGACACTTGGAGAAAGGATCTCCACAGCATGGTGAGAGGTGCTGGCAACAGGGATTCCAATGTATCTCCTAGCTCATTCTTCTCTATCTACAATGCAGATACAGTGTTTTCCTTGGTATGAATATATCACTGGGGCACAGACTCTGGCTCAGACCTGTCTCCAGGGTAAACTACTCCACCCCTCTCCCACTTCTCACAAGTGCAAGAACTAGGAGAAATTAAAAATAAGAAAATCAACATGCCCTGACCATCTGGGCTGCCATTCCATTAACAGCCATAAGCAATATTTATTGCAGAATCTTCACACCTATTAGCACGAGGAGGGGAAAATAAGGTCACGGCTTTGCACATAAAACACATCCATTCTTGGTCCACAGTGATCACAAGGGGGGCCTCGCTGCTCTCTTTCCATCTGAATCAAGGCCAAGATAACAACAGGCCTCTGTGTGGCCTTCTGACCATTCTAAGAATGGTCAGAGGTTGGCTACTGTCCAGCATGTAGGTGTAACTACACTTTAAAGCCTTTGCATTTTTTAATCTGCAAATGAGGTAGAGGTGGCAAGAGAGAAGATAAATGCTGTAAACCATTGAAATGTTCTTGGCGTTTTTGTTTTGTTTTGGCTTGGTTTTTTTTTTCTCTTTTTTTTTTTGCTTCTCCAAATGTCCAACAATTCTTTGTGTTTTAATTATGCTCTTGGTGTAGAAGTACCTATATTCACAGATTCATGGGCAGTTGTAAGAAATAATGCAGTGATCCCACATACACTTGACCCATGTGCCCTAATGGTAAGGACATGAAACTCCAGTACAATGTCACAGTAGGGACACTGGCAGTGGCTGTCAAGATGCAGAGCATTTCTGGAGGCCCCAGGACTCCTCAGTTGTCCTCTGTAGCCACCTTGCCCCCCCCCCCCCGACACCACCCTCCTCCCAGTTACTGGCCACTGCTGATCTAGTGTCCATTTGTATAATTTTGACATTTCCAGAATGTTATGTAAATGAATCCTACAGTGTATCACCCATGGGGACTGGCTTTTCCCACTAGCTTTTTCAGGTTTTTTTTCCTTCAAAAGTCAATTCTCCTCCCCTGCCCAGTGTGTGTGTGTGTGTGTGTGTGTGTGTGTGTGTGTGTGCAAGCTTCACCATTATAAGACTCACATACACACAGAAGAAGGCAGAGAGCCTGTGCAGAGCTCTGTGTTCCACTTTGCCAGTCTTCCTCCAAATGACAAGTTGGCACCATGAAGAGAGACTTCTGGGCTTACAGAGAATGACCTTCACACTCATGAGTTCTGTATGCGTGTTGCCACGATAGCTCGGCAAGTACCTGTCTTGCAACCACAAACAACTGAGCTTGAGCCGCACAGAGCCTATGTAAAGACCCGAGGCCTGGAGGCCCTTGCTTGCCATCTCAGAGCTGGGGAGGCAGAGATGGGCAGATGCCCGGGGTTCACTGGTCAGCTGGCCTAGCCTGCTTGGCGAGCACCAAGGTGGCCAAAGACCTGTCTCAAAAAGCAAGGCGAATGGTATGTGAGGAATGATAGCTGAGACTGACCTCTGGCCTAGACATACACACACACACACACACACACACACACACACACACATATACACACATACACACACATACACACACACACATACACACACACACATATACATACACACAGACACACACATACACACATACATACACACACAGACACACACAGACATACACACACATACACATACATAAACACTGAGAGACAGAGACACAGAGAGACAGAGAAACAGACACACACACCTGCATTCATATACCCTTATATATTTATAAGGTAAAAGAAATACTTTGTGCTCAGAGCTGGTCAAAGACATGGTGTGTCTTCATCGTACAGATGAAGACAGTAACATCAGCTTTCATAATGTTTATAGATATCCTATGAGAGGTGATTACGAAAATTAAGTTAGATAAAGTCTTCTAACAGCATACTCATCTATAATAAATATTGATAGGTGGTACCTATTATTGCTACAGATAAACCATGTTGAAATAATAAATATTAATTGACCTTTCGGGAGTTTACTTTGGTTATGAATCAATCTTTCTCAATACATGATACAGAATCTGGCAATGCTTTCTGGGCCAGATCCCTGTGGTTTTCTCGTCCGTGTTCGATCTCCAATCCTGCATTGCTTGGGGGGTGGGGGTGGAGAAAAAAAGAAAGAAAGAGAACGCCTTGCCTCTGAGAAGCGTTCAGGCTTTGAGTGATGTCAAAGGCCTTTGAACAAGCTTTAGAAATGACATCCGTATTTGTCCTTTTTTTTTTTTTTTTGACTTAAATTGCTTTTGGTTCAACTGCTGCAGTGAATTGACTTGACGCAATATCATACAGGGTGACACAAAACCCGGGAGGAAGGAGCCGGCGGCTGGCAAGGACTGGGAGATGAAGGGGTCACAGCCTCGCTCTCCTCCCTGAGTGTGGGAAGAAATGAACATGAAGTCCACATGAAAGGTAATCTCTATGAACCGAACCGTGATAAGAGCGAGCGAGCGAGGGAGCGGCATTTTACACAGCTGCAGCCTGCCGCTTCAGCCTCCAGGTTAGAATAAAAAGCCATTTACATACCGCCGACCACTTTTTAAGCTTCCTACGTTGCTATTTTCCCCCCTCATTCTTCTCCCTGCTCCCTTCCTAGGCAGCTGAGTGCAACGTGAACTCCTAGAAACGTCCTGCTAATAGAACCTGGGCTCTGATTTCTAGGGAACAAAATGCAGAAGTGGTCTCTCTATGCCCATGTCCGGCCTCCACTCTCGCACCTCATCTCTCCCACTGTCTTCCCCCGCCCCACACCACCGCCTTCTTTCTCACGCCTCTTTGCCCAGACCCCTATCTTGCTTGGGGAGAGCAATTCGACAGTTCTTGGCCAAGTTCTCTGGTGAGGGATTCGAGGCCCACAGGCTTTGGATGTGGAGAATAATGAAGCTGATCTGATTTGAGGTCAGAGATCTGAAACACTGACCCCATCTCTGTTGTGAGCCTCCTGACCTCTGACAGGCTGTTCTGGGGTCTATGTGCGTCTCTGTGTTCACCTCCAGATGCTGAGAGAACCTCAACTTGAAGGCAGTTGTGAGGAGAAATGAAGGAGTACAGTTACCAGTCCCAGGGCACCGCCAGCTTGCTGTTAGGTTTCTTATTTTTTCTTATTTTTTTTGAAACTCTTTACAAAAACTTTATTTGTGATCTAGTTTCTTTATTAAAGTACATTACATAGTATTGCCAATAGAGACACAGAAACACTTCTACCTAATCCTCTATTTCACTCCATGACTAACTTCCTATCTTAATACAAAGACAAAACCTTTTCTTTTCTTCTTGTTTTGACAGGGCAACAGCTGTAAGTTTATCTTAATAGAATATGCCCAGGAGTCCTTGCCTGGAAAACAGAGGCTTCCTGTCGGTTGGGCTTTAGAAGCCGTTATGTTTAAATGGGCGATATTCATTTAACAAACAGGCTCCCGGGTTCAAACCCTTACTTCCCAGATGGGGGCGTGGCTTCAGGGAGTTGTGGACAGTTTAGTAGGTGGAGCCTGAGTTGAGTAACTGAGCCTTTGAAGGGATTACCCACTCCTCCTTCCCGTCTCTGCTGGCTGCTTGGTAGTGGTAGACAATCTGAGGAGGTTCCCACCACCACGCCTCCCCTGCCAGGATAGACTGAAGTCTCTTGAAACCGGAAGCCAAAAATACACCTTCCGCTTCTTATTTCTATCAGAGAGTTGGTCAAGGCAACCAGAGATGCGACTAATACATATGCAAACAACATAACTGACTGATGAAACTTGACAGCAGGCTGAGGTGTGGGGGTGTTCCCATCTCATTAGGACAGTGGGTAATGTCACTTCCCTGGGTCCCCAGTGCCAGGTCTATGGGTGCATAAACTTAAAAAGAAAACCTTAGCCCTGGGAAACACCATAGTCCAGGTCCTAGGGAGAATCTCCCACCTCTGGCTCTTGCAAATGGAGCACAGGATTTTAAGATGACATAGGTCCCCCCTCCCAAGCCACACCTGTACAATTTACAGGGGGCCTTCCCTGTGATCCACGCCCTTATGCTATCAGTCTTTGCAAAGGTGAAGAAATGTAGGCGTTAAGACAGGCACACCGTATCTGCTCCCGTGCAGCCCGCTGCCACAGAGAAGAGGCGAGGCAGTATATATAGATTTCTTCCCTTTCGTGTGTACACACAAGGTCACTTTCTCCATGAATCAATAGCGCAATCTGAATACACAATTTTCGTGTCACTGTGTATTTTGGAGTTGATATACATCGAAGGGAACAAGAATAACAAGGCTTTGAAGAAGTGTCAGCTCAGACAGGAGAATAGCTTTCTATTTTCTTACTGGTTTCAACTGAGGACACACAGGTGAGGAATCTACTTATGTAAAGTGTCAGAAGTAAACAACGTATACATTGCACTACAGTTTCAGTCTGGCCCCTTTTCTTATCAAATGAAGTCCAGAGAAGTTTTTACTATAAGGCCTGATAAAACCGAATTTTAGCCAACTCTTCCTTTTTAAGTCCTCTGTAGCCCAGTAGCCAAGTTTACATTATGAGCAGACTGGAGAAGGCAGAGTTCTGCAGCTGCTGTGTGATCTCATGCAAGTGACTCCGCATCTCTGTTCTCTCTAGGCAGAGCTGCCGCGATGACTAGTTCAGCTAATAGTACTGATTACAGGTCTTGGGTTAGCATTACATTGTGAGGTTTTACAGAGCTCAGCATAATTCTGCTTTCTTTTTAACACACAACTGATCCATAAATATGCTCAAGGCACCGTGTACGGATATTTATCTTTAATGTTGTTTGTTTGTTTGTTTAATATATTGTAAAGCGAGATATCATACAGAGAAGGCCAGCCTCAAACTCCCTACACAGCTGAGGTTGACCTCGAACCTCTGATCTTCTTGCCTCTATCTTCCAAGTTCTAGCATTACATGTGTGTGCCACCGGGCCCTACTATAGGCAGTGCTGAGATCAGCCTGAACTCAGGCCTTCACACACGTTAGGCAAGTATTCTACCAACTGTGCTGTGGCCTCGTCCTTACAATTAGCTGTGCTGCTGTGATGTGGCTGTTAACCGTGTGCAGGCTTTAAAAGGGTCTATTCACGACCAGCTGATTTTGCCCATGAGTTAGAGTGCCAAGCAAACGGATTAAAGTTGCAGAATAAAAATGTTAGCAAAGAAACTTAACTGGTATGCTGGCGTTTGCTGTCTAACCAGGGAGACATGAGTATGATTTTAAAACAACAACAAGAACAAAAAACAAACAAACAAGCAAACAAACAAACAACAACAACAACAAAAAACCAGTGGCCCAGTGTACAATAAAAACCTTCAACCTATCCTGGAGAAACCATCCTTTAATTGGCTGGAAATAAAGTTTGCACCACATTTAACCTCGTGTCTGGTTCACCATTGGTCCTCAAAACACGTGAGTTGCTGTTGTGATTGTTTCCACTAATGAGGGACACATGCCTGGTTATGATAAACAGCCACTGTTGTTAGAGTAGAGCCGTGGTCACCTCAGACACATATTTCCAGTAACGACTGTGGCTCTGGTCAAGCAAGCCAGATAATCTGACGTATGCAAAGCCTCAGCTTTGTACTCCTCTTGATCCTGACGCCCTAATATCTGCATCTATAAATTCCTTCCAAATAAGACAAACAGACTAAGAAGCCAGCAGAAATGTTCATAACAGAAAAAAAGGAAAAAGAAAAAAGAAAAAGAAAAGAAAAGGATTTCTGGAAGCCAGCCTCCAATTGCCTCCAATAGGGCTGTGCTTCTGAACCTGGGACGAAGAGGGTCTCCCATTTTGACTCTGCCATCTCGTCCTTGCTAGCCGCCTCCTCGTCTTGTTTACCGACCTCCCGAGTATACATTTCTCTCATTTACTATGTTTCCTTGGACAGCAACCTATGTACCTCTCAATAAATTTTGGTTTACCCAGGAGCTGACGGGCACAGAAACCTAGATTCAATTTGTGCCGATTTATGAGACACGGGCACAACGATCGTGGAAAGTTTCCCGGGCTTCACTTTATAAATTAACCCCTTATTTAAATATTCTGCCGACTTAGCACGGGGCCAGTGCTGGACTGGGATGCTGTCCCTCATCGGCTTTGTTGGCTGGCCTCCTGGCATTTGTTACAGGAGTGCGCGGACCCTTCAGCACAAACAATGCAGATGCACAAGATTTATAACAAGCTGGGAAGGCCCACACGCTGTTGTTATGCAGGCCACAGCAAGAGCCACCTGAGTGGGCTTTGCACTGCTCAGTCCCAAGCCTCTGAAAGCCGCATTTGGGGCACCTGTGTGAGCAGTTTTGAATCAACTGATAGCTTCAGTCATTCGCTTGACTGAAATACTGTGGTACACTTTGGGCTTGCCTGCACTCATTTGCAGAGGTTGTCAGTACTGTGCAGGTGGCCACGGGCACCTGGGTACCCCTCCCGTGGACCATGGGGGCTACTTAAAAGGAAGAATAAAATTCAGATTGTCTTCCACGAGAATGCCACAGCCTTAAGACTGTATAGCAAATTAAAGCCTTGCTGTGACATTTACATCCGCGTACGCACCTGTATAGAATACAATTTTCACCAGAAGCTTTAAATCTGAATCTTGGAGGCTGAGGAAGGCCAAGTGAAGGGGTACGGAGAGTCTCAGGGAAGATGCAGCTTGTATATGAGGCAAGCAGGCCTAGAGAGAGAAAGTGACTTCCAAAGACAAGGGGCTGGCACTCAGTGAGCCAGGGTCTCCAGCTTCCGGATCCTGGGTGACTCATGCCCTCTGGATAGAGGGATAGCCTGTGGTAACAGCAGAGCCTGGTTGAAGCTCCCCTTTCTCTCAGAAACTCATGCCCCCTATGCTTCCTGTTCTTCTCCTCCAACCAGGATGGGGTGGTTTCAACAGCATCATTAGAGTCCTTGCAAAGAACAATTTCCAGATCTATTTAAACATATTTGCAATGATTGCGGGGGATGGGGGGGTTGTCTGATTGATAAATAATTGAATAGATTTTTGAACTGTTGGCTGCAGGGGGTGAGGAGGCAGCCGGCTGAGGAGGAGAAAGGGATGCTTCGAGAGCGACAGGGACAGTCATTTACAGTGGCAAGGAGGTAAGGGACTCTGTGACTCCCAGGGGGCCTGAGTGACTCAGATGTTCCCTCCAATCCCAGCTGATGCTCTCTTCCTTGGCCAAATCGACCTGAACAGCCCAGAAGGCTATGCGGCCGCACCTGTCAGCCCCAATCCGTGCTGCAGAAATTTTGTTAGGAAAATAGATGTACCAAGATTCAATTTTTCGATTGTCTGAAGGCTTAATTTAGTGACCTTGGAAAATGTCTCTTGGAGGTGAAGGAAGGAGCTGAGAGAGTGCTGGGGAGGGTGTGTGGGAAGGACAGGGCTTCCCTGGTAATGGATAATTTATTTACACTTAATTTTCAGGCCTTTGGGGAAGCCATGAAAATAGTCATATAGCGACTACTATTTTCTTTCAAAAGCAGAATGGGGAGCTATATGAGAAAGAGAGAGGGAGAAAGGGGGATAGAGAGAGAAAAATGAATAGAGTGAAAGAGAGGAGATGGGTAGGGAGTAGAGATAGATGGAGAGAGATAAAGAGAGATGATACATAGATAGATAGATAGATAGATACACAGATACACAGATGGATAGATAGATGCATATATACATGGATAGATGATACATACATGCATACGATACATGATTGATAGATAGATAGATAGATAGATAGATAACCAACCATACTCTACTACTCAGCTAAGAGCATTTTTTTTTTTTAGAAAATACTTTTTATTTTAGTTTTTATTGGTGTGGGAGGGGAGCACATGTGTATGTGTGCAAGTGTCTGTGGGGGCCAGAGAAGGATACTGGATCCCCTGGAGCTGGGGTTATAGGCATTTGTGAGCTGCCCGACATGGATGCTAAGTCCTGACACTGGGTCCTCTGAAACCACAGCGGCAAGCACTCTTAACCACTGAGTCATCTCCCCAAGCCAAGGCCAGGACGTTAGGAGACCATGTGTACAATATACGTATACATGCAAAAGAGAAGCAGACTGTACCAACCCCGTCTATCTGAGAGCTCCATACAAAAGATCCTAGGATGCTGGCGGCTTCCTCCCTCCCTCCACGGCGCCCTCTTCCTTCCTTCTATCACTGTGGCTGTTCCTGGTGCCTTTCTTGTCGAGCATAATTCTATGACTGTCATCCCGGCCGACTATGTGTGCTGGAGGTGTCACAGGAGGCTGTACTGCTGTGCTATGGACAGTTTTGTTCATTGCCATGACCAACCAGCAGGAAGGGGCTCATGGGAAAGGGGAAACTTTCAGATTGGGAGTTTCCAGTCCTCACTGTCTACAGGATCCTGAGAGGCTACTGACACTGCCCTTCTCCCTCAGCTGGGTGGGATAATAACATATGGACCTGTTGGGGATGGATTGAGGACTGATTCTAGACCCCCTGGAGAAGCCTGGAATATGGGGGTGGAGCTTAAATGTCTCCAGTTGGCTAAGTCCCTGGTTGTTCAGTTGCTTGGTCTCATATTTCTGGGTGTCATCAGTGAGGCTATCTAGAGAGGAGCCTTGAATTTGACAGACCAGATCCCCAGGTGAGAGTGTCTTGTGGAAGGCTCAAGCAGAACAAAAAGCCACCATCCACACTGGATGGAGACTTTCTAGAGTGGCTGCTTTAGGGTCACCTACATTTCTGCTTGTAATTCGTTCTCACTCTGTAAGTAAGCCTGATAGACATATGGGTTTCCTAGGGTAAATCTGGCTAGCATATTGGTTGGTTTGACCTTGGGAATCTCACCAAGAAGGAGGAGACATGCTTTCCAACTTCCTGCAATGGGGCAGAACGGCATGGGAAGGGTATGGGAGCCATAGCTCCATTTCTCCAACCCCCTTCATCTCTAGGGTCTCCATTTGTGCAACGAGAGGGGCTACGACAACATTTTAAGTTTAACACGGGGGATACCTGCACAGTGTGAGAAACGTCGTTTAAAGGCCAGTGGCTAGAGTGAATCGTGGGGCTTTGAATCTAGCAGAGTCCTGGCCCGCTTAATCGCAAATTGAAAGAATACCGTCCAATCTAGAGAATTAATGAGGATGACGGCAGCCACAATGAACAGAAGTTCTCCCAACATTGTTGGCACATAGTGTGGGCCATATTTAATGTTGGGTACAGAAAGGGTCCTGGAGCGTAATGACATGCTGGGTTATGTTTCTTAGTAGTAGTCATGTGCTAATCTGTGGCACACAGTAGGACCTTTGTGAATAGGATTTACTATAATAAATTTCATCATATTCCAGTGGCAGTTGAGAGTGCTGGAGCAGTGCTGGATGCATATTGGAGGTTCCCTAGATTGCAAGAAGCAGTAATACTGACAGAGATAATGTCGGATCTTTCTGCACAGGTCTTCCTCGTCCGTCCCCCAGCTCAGCTTCCTCCACATGCACAGTCACTTCCAGTTTTGCATCCCATATTTTCACTCCCCTCCCCACCCCCTCCCCGACCCTTACGTCCATCTAAGGCCCTTGTCTCTGGGGGCTGATCTTTACTGTCACCCTCTTTGCACCATGTGACAGGCAACAGGAGCCAGGAGCTGGAGCCTTGGGAGTTCCCGGGCCCCATGGGGTGTTCAGATTGGATTAGCTGGCATCCTTCTCTGCATCTGTCACTTGCTGCCTCTTCTGTTGTTGGCAGGGGTGTCATTAAGGCCTCATGGCCTGAGGAGTTAATAGAGACACTCAGGGCTCTCAGTCACCAGTGCCTGCAGCAATCTGCACCTATTGATACCTGGCAGCTAATTCCCCTTCATGACCTGACACCTTCACTGTGGATCTGTCCCCTCTTGTCAGCAGTCCACTTCCTCAATCTCACAGATACATCCCCAAAGCCCACTCCTGACAAAGAGGCAGGGGTGGGCCTGTCCCTGACCTGCAGTAGCACCCTTACCTCCACCTGGATAGGATTTCTCTGTGTTTCTCTCTCATCCCACAACGGGAGCTGTTTCCAGTCCTGGGGTCTCCCTGTCCTTAAATTAGCCAGAGGTATAGTAGAGCGAGAGTGAGGATCAGAGGCATGACCTAGAGACCTAGAGACCTAGAGACCTAGAGACCTGGAGATTACACACCTGTCCTGAAGCCATGCTGACCCTGCCTAGGGCTTCCGAAGTGAGTTTCAGGGGTCCCTTCCTCTCCTTACCGTCATCATACCTTGCCCCCAAAGCCTCCTTGGATGCCATTTCTGAAGAGCTCTGAAGCCAGAGGCCAGTGATGGAAAGTGGAGACAGGAAGGACAGGAATTAAGGTCGCCGTCAGATAGAGACATTTAGAGACCAGGCTGAATTCCATGAGACCTGGTCTCAGAAACCAAAAGGAACTAGGAAATGAAATAAAAAAGCCAGTTCAAAAGCAGGAAATCTAGAACGAAGGGCTAGGGGCATGGGTTCACATGGAAAGCATGTGTTGAGGAATTGTGAGGGTGAGAGTTTGGAATCTCGGCATCTACATAACAGCTGGGTGGGGCAGTGCACTCCAGGGTCCCTCCAGTGCCAGTGGGGCAGACAGGGGGACCCCAGGGGCTCACTTGTTAGCCAGTCTAGCTGAAGGCATGAGATCCAGGGCTAGTGAGAGATCCTATCTCAAAAACTAAGGTCAAGAGTGACAGACTGAGACACTCAATAATGATGTTGATCTCTTGCTTACATACACACACACACACACACACACACACAGACTGCAGCTGTCTTAAACCGTGAGACAATGTTTCTTTCTCCTAGGGGATTCATACCAGCCTGGGCTCAGCTAACTTGAACTGTGCACTTGCACAGGTGTGTGTACATTTATCTAAGTTCCTCAAACACCTCCGCTGAGGCTGCCATTGAACTGTTGTTGGAATGGACTGAGTTCGAGTTGTTCTGTGTCATCTCGTAGACAGGTGAGAGAGACCCTTCTCTGTCCGCAGAGTCTTGGAATGGTGAGTTTGCAGCCATGTCTGCCGTTACTTTTTTTTTCTGCTTAAGGAACTGCTTGCCTTGTTTCGTTATGGTGGGATGTGGCAGGATTCTGTATTACTTCACGCAAGGGGCCCCTCCTCTACGCCCTGCTGCAGCAGCCCCCTCGCCCATCCCCATCTCAGTGCCTGGCAGTTCCAGCTGTGGGATGCAAACATCTGCGGGCATCATAAAGACATTCTATACACTTCCAGCCAAGTCCTGACCTTGTGACCATTTCCACCATTAGATTTGAATGACCTTAGCGAGCCGGGCTGAAAGGCCTGAGTATTAATTCACGGAACCACAAGCTCAATTTAAGATTTAATTTGAGATAACGAAGAGCTACTGAAAGTGTATTCAAACTTCTAAGCATGTCGTGGACCAGTCTCTCCCTGTTTGGTCTCTCCCTGTTTTTCAAGTTGAATATGAATCCTGGATTTGCTTTAGGGGGTGGGTCTGTTTACACATTTACAAATGAAGGGGACTCAGAGGGTGGGTCTGTTTACACATTTACAAATGAAGGGGCCTCAGAGGGGGGCTTCTTCCTCTTTCCCTGGGTTGTCTGTGCTGTGGCCAGTTGTTTTAATGGCAGCCTCGGAGGAGGTCCCCTTAGCATCCTTTCCTTTTCTCCTTTCTCCTTTACAAATGGCTGCCCTTTCCTTTAAGGATTACCCTTGAATTCCATTGCTTTCCTGAAGAGAAGGCAGGCTTCCCAAGGAATTTTGCCCCCCAACCTTCCCTCAGAGTCCAATCTAAACAGGAGGAAGTGTCCGGGTTCAGCTGAGACAGTGTTTCCTGAAGGCTGCCTGCTATGTAGCTCTCGGAAATTTAAAAAAAAAAAAAAAAAAAAAAAAAAAAAAAGGGTATGTAAAGATTCCAAGCCTTGTGCTGGCCATTTGGTGCCTCTTGGTTCTGGTGAATGTCTAAATTCTAAAGATTTTAGTTCTAACATATTTAAGATTTCTGGCCCGAGATGGGGATTTGACTTGGTTTCATCAGAATTTTCCATGCTTGGCAGTTGGCTCTAATGTGGAAACCTCTAGCTAGAGCAGGGGAATGGTTTGCTTCAGGCTGAAGAGCCAGAATCTAGGATACTGCTGCATCTGGCTCTAGGCTGGGCTGAGCTTATTTATTTACTTTTGCAGTGTCTCAAGGAGTCAGACGAGCTTTGGAATCAGAGGCTTGAAGGGTGAGCAAGGTGGTTCAGCGGGTAAGGCCAAGCATGGGAACCCAAGTTCAAAACCAGAGACCCGCTTGGAAAGTAAGCATGGACTTGTGACCTCAGCACAGGAGAGTCGCTAGGTCTTTCTGGTGAATCCGGCTTCAGGTTCTGGCTGAGTTCCTGTTCCGTGAGAATGGGGTGAACTGAGATGGCGCAGTACACCTGGCATTCTCACCTGGCATTCTCAACTGGCCTCTACATGCATGCACCTGCACACATATGTGTTCACATACCATACACCTTCAGACATGGGTTTCAGGTGTTGGGTCAACAATGGATACAGACTAGCTCCTAGCAACCTTAACCCATAGAAGAGAGGTCTACATCCTAGAGGATGATGGTGTGGAATGGCTGGGGCAGGGCCTGAGCTGAAGAATGAGTAGGGCTGTGTTCATGCCAGACTGATAATGTAGCTCTCCTTTCCAGGAAGGCCTTGCTGTTTCAGCTGCGGTTCTTCTAGGGAGTCTCTGAATTCATTGGGCTGTCATTCTCAAGGCCATGTCCTTCCGGGGCCAGTCTACCCAACAATCAAGTCAGAGGTCCAAAAGTCTCGCTGTACTGATCAAGTGGGGATCAGCTCTGATGGGCCCTTGGAGCACCAGAACTTCCCATGGGGGTGAGCTGAGACTCCCAGGCCTGTTGTCTCAGCTCAGCTTGCCCCCATCACTCCATAGTCACCTCCTTCCCTTTCTGTAGGTACTGACTTATCCTAAGTGATGCTGTACACAGAGAAGTCTATAGACTAGACTCCCCCAACTGCCCAGTGAGGTTTCTCAATTGCAGAGATGGCTGTGATTCTAAGAAGACTTGGCCTCATCAGAAAACCTCTGACTGGGGTCCAGGCCATCTGTCTGCCTTTCCTTGCTATCTATGATAGAGATGGGAGTAGGATACTCCAGGGGAATAGAAAGAAATGGTAGGTAGGTCTTGGGAGATTTAGGTAGAAGCCAGGAGCAGCTCATCTGCACAGGGCCAGTTTGCCTGTACACCAAAGGCATAGTCCTAACCCCCAGGAGTGAAGGACTTAACAGGGGACAACCCTGAGCTACTTGTTGACATAATTAGTGCTGGCTCCAAACAAGAGATTCTGAAGCCAACTTGGCAGAGACTTCTGAGTTTTGATTGGCAAATTTGAAGCAAAGTTCAGCCAAGTTCTATATCTATTTTGTAGTGTGCCTTATGCACATCGAGAGACGCCAACCCTTCCGATAGATTTCCAGCTTTCTGGTTGTTGGTAGCTGAAGACATTAGCTCTTTACGTAGACAAATGCTTCTGGCAGGCCAGCCTGCACTAGGAACGGGAGAAATGCCCGCAGGTTCCTCTGAAAATTAATATAATACACTGCATTAATCAGAATTCTATCAAGTCTACACACTTGGCCTGGGCTTAAGAGGCAATACTTTGAAATTGCAGTTGACTAAAGCTTCCTTATTCTTGAAGAACAGGAGTCAGGGTTTGGAAGTGGGGGAAAAAATAGAACAGAGCACAAATTTAAGAACCAGAAAGAAGAAGGTTTAAGCAACGTTAATTCCTCAGCTCCACCAACCACCAGGGGCTGCAGCGCGTTATGGAAGATTTGACCTCCACATTGGCATAAACTTACTTCGGATGGTAGAATGGACTGCAGAGGCAGCTGGACAGACCACCCCCACCCCCAACCCCAAGACATCTTGGGGCTGCTTTGGACATTGTCTCAGGCCTCAGGTAGTGACTTGTTTTTGTCTAGTGATAATTTACTCCTGCTGTTGCAGGCTAATCTTGGTGATTTCTTACCATCGGACACACGTCAGCAGGTGACTGAGAGCATTTTAAAGGCAAGAGGATGGTATGGTTTAGCAACTGGCATTGGGGGTGGGGTGGTTAAGGATGGGGCTCATGGGATGGCCAAATGGATAAGGCAGTTGTGGTGGGGAAGTGAGAGGACTGGGGCTCAGAACTCAACAACCTAGGTGCCAGCTGGGCAGGTAAGGTGGCCGGCCACCTGTGATCCTAGCGCTTCGGACACAGTTGGGATTTCCAGGACAAGAGGGCTCTCTAAGGCTCCATTGCCAGCAAGACACTCTGCCTCAATAAAGAAAGTGGAGAGAAATAGAGGTCAGCAGTTCGGGCCTCCACACACAAGTGCACACATTTGTTCCCATGAAGTGTGCATGAAGTGTGCCCATTCATACCTGAGCATGTACATGCTCATACCTGATGCACAAACACATGCAAATAAATAAATAAATAAATAAATAAATAAATAAATAGTTAAACGAAGGTTATCTTCTCCCCAAATGCAAAGACTCTGAGCCACCAAGGAAGAGCTATCCTGGCTCCTCTGTAGGAAAGCTGCATATGACATGTGACACACTGGAGCCCGACACATCGGCATTTGGTCATGCTTTCTAATGTAACTCAGCTACATCTGCGTTCGTTATTATAACTCAATGCCTAAGAGAGGGATATTTTTTAAAAACAAAGGGCCAGGCTTTTGGTGGAAATGCCCCTGTCCTCCCTGTATTTAAAAAAAAAAAAAAAAGAGGCTCCTTCTTGTCTGGTCTGCTCCAGTAATTGGCAGGATTTTGAGTAAGCTCTTTTAAAAGCCCTCCGTTTCTATTTTCACATTAAACACACTTGCAATATCTATTAAAAGCACAAACACTGAGGAACACACCAAGACTACCAATGAGGCTACATCTGGAAGAATAGAGGGATGGCTCTTGTGTAGTTTTATGTCTGGGTATGTGGTGTGGGGAGGGGAGGTACGGTGAGGGGGTGGGTATCAATGCTACAAAAGAAAGGGGTGGACCTCTTACCTCCTCCCTCTGACCCCTGTTCAAAATTTCCCCATGAACTCTGTATTGGAGGGGGTCAACAGAAGAGGTCAAGTTCAGGATTTGATGACAACTAACACTGGACCGGACCTTCATCCGGGGGGAGTCTTTACTGGACTGGACCTTCATCCGGGGGAGTCTTTATACTGAGTCACAAAGACGGAGCAAGGATATTTCTATTCTGCTGTGTTTTCTAGGACTCCTTTGCTTCATAACCCTTTGATGATTGACTGGTATCCCAGGGAGGATACCTAAGGTCATACGGGGGGACTCGGGAACATCTGGGAGAGGGCAAGGCCAGTGAGGGGTTCAAGAGAGGGCCCCTAGGCCCTGAAGAGATCTTACAAGCCGTTCTCAAGGTCACATTTGGCCAGGCAGCCAGATGTGTGAGCATGGGCTTGCAGGGAGCCAGACAGGGGTCACTGGGACCCTGGCGGAGGGGCTGCCGGCAGCTGCCCTTTGGCACAGACACAGACTCGGAGCTTCTAAAGTTCTTTCACCTCTTTCCAAATGTCTTTAGAAGGGCAAGGAGGGAAGGGAGGCTGGAAACTCAGGGGAAGAAGAAAGAGCTATCAGTCTGCTGAAATCTTTTTCCAGAAACGTCCCCTGTTCCCACATGTGTGTGTTTCAGATGAAAGTGTGCGTCCTGGGTTAAGGAAGATATAGTTCATGATCTGAGATTTCCAACTGTATCTGTCAGTCAAGGGTCCAGGAGGGAAGCAGTGGGGCATATTTGGATCTGGGGAGTGCTAGGTAAGGGCACCCTTTGTAGAGCTTGACTTGGTTTTAGGACTGTAGGTGGTTTCCAGCAGGTATCCTAAGCTTCTAAGAGCAGGTATGGCTGGGGGGGTGAGAAGTTTCTAGAAAGGGAGGCAGTCAATGACACCTGGAGGGAATGAGCTTGGAGACTGGGCAAGCTGACTCCGCTTTGCTCTGAAGCCCTGGTGGAGGCTCTTCTTGCTTTCCCTACTCAGGTAAAGAGGGTAAGTGATCAGGCTTCCAGGCAGGGCAACGGCGAGGACTTGGGGAGAGAGGCAGCTACTGTGTAGACTGCACACCAGTGAGAACTGGGGGCTTTGCCAGGATAAAGTGGAACATATTTTTCTTGATGGTACATGTTAACAAAGAGCACTTGTGCTTGTGTGTGTGTGTGTGTGTGTGTGTGTGTGTGTGTGTGTGTGTGTAGGTCCTCTGTTTTTTGTCCTCACTGTCTACCTTGTTAAAGCCTGCCTCTTCATTGACTTTTGCTGTATACTGTGAGTTATCCTGTGAGTTTCTAAGGACTCTTCTATCTGCCTCCCAAGCCCCTGCAGGAGCTGGGATTGGATGGTCCACATATGCGACTGGCTTTTATATAGGTTCCGAATTTGAACTCAGGCCCATAGGCTTGTGCAACAGGCATTGTTTTTTAACTCAATGAACTGTTTCTGGAACACCAGGCTGACAATGTGACCCCTTTTCTAATGGAGATGTGTAGAAACTCAACACTTTCAATTTTTTTGGTTTTTGTCTTTTTTTTTTTTAACAGAGAGACTATTTTGGTAGTTTTGAAAGTAGGACATAGGGGATTTAAAGATTAAATGCACACACAGAGACAGATAAAGACAGAGAGACGAGACAGTGAGTTCATTTGAATTAGCATGGAAAATACTTTTCTTTTTTTTCTTTTTCAAAAATTTTAGGAAAAGAAAAAAACAGTTCCTGTTGCAAACAAGGAGGAGGAGGAAAGATGAAAGAAAATAATATTCCAGACAGACACACACTGAAAGCGTTCCAGTGGAAGCACATCTTGCCAAAATTCTCCAGGAGAAAGAACTAGAAAGGGTTCTTGGCCCCCAAACCCAGGGGCCAGAAAGTGAGGGTCCTGCCAAGCTCTGTGCAGCCAGTGATGACACTGTCAGGCACCAAGGACAGTCACAGTCTCCTGTGCAGCCATGGCCTTGTTATTAAATGCAGATATTCAAACACAAAGGGAAAAGGCAAACTCAGGATAGAAATGGCAGGCTCTTTCAACCAAGGGAGACACAGGATCATCTGCAGACATGGGGAGGGGCTGCCAGTGTCAGGAAGGTTCGAATCCTCCACAATATCTAATATAGATTAATGGCTTGCTTGGGCAAGTGGCTGGCGACTTGCTAAATGTGCTGACCGCTGGAAATTAGCAAAGGTGCTTGCTTAAAAAAAATAGAAAAGGAAAAGGAAAAAGAAAAAAAGAAAATGAGCTGAATCTGAATGTTCCTCCCTCATCCTAGCCCTGACATATGACAAACAAAATTGGCTGTGACAAAGAGAAAGCAACAAGTCCTAGGTGGTGGGGAACAAATGTCTAGTGCCTATGACTGATCTCCATGGTGGCCTTTGCTGCTGTGGGCAAGAGCTTGGGGCTGGCCCTGGAGCCCGGTGGTAGAACCTCATGGCTTGTAACCACGATGCCTGTGCCCTAGGTTCAGTCGCCAGGAATACCAAAACAAGCCGTTGCCTTGAGGTTGTATTGATCATGATTTATGACATGGGGGGATGGATGGCTCATGGCTAAGTATACTTGCTGTGAAGATGTAAGGAGCTGAGTCTGTATTCCCAGAACACACATAAAAAGCAGTCATGTGTCTACAAACCCTAGTGCTGGGGGTAGTGGGCGGAGGCAGAAGGATGGCTGGGGAGAGGTCACTAGCCAGATTAACTGAGATCCTGTCTCAAGGGAGTAAAACTGAGAGTGGTGGAGGAGCATCTAGGACAGAAAGGAAGCTTGGCCCTGCACTTGTATGACTGTACACACACACACACATACACACGCATACACACACATACACATATACACATACACATATACACACACATACACACATACACATATATACACATACACACACAAACATATACACACATACACATACACACAAACATATACACACACATACACATACACACACACCTACACAAACACACACATATACATACAGACAGACACACACACTCACATACTACTGTCCTAATGTCATTTCTGTTGCTATTGTAAAAATAACCTGACAGAAACCAAATTAAAGATGGAGAGGGGAGGAAGGAGGAAGGAATGGAAAAAGAGGAGGAAGGAGAAACTGTGGTCGGGATGTAAAGTAAATAGTTAATTAATAAAAAGGTAGAATATCAAAACAACTTTAAAAAACTGACTTAAGGAAAATAGAGTTTGTTTCAGTTCACAGTTCTAGGTTACAGTCAGGAAGAACAAGGCTAAAGCAAGTTAAAACAGCTTACCCAATCCCTTCCACAGTCAAAAGCATATAGACATGAACGCATGCATGCTTAGTGGTCATCTTGCTCTGTCCACTCTTAGAAGGTCTGGGAGTCCAACCTATGCAGGTGTTACTCATTTATCCCATTGGGTCTTCCCATATCAGTTAAAACAATCAAGACAGACATGCCCATAAGCCAACCCAACCTACATAATGGATCCTTAAGACTTCCTTCCCAGGTGATTGTAGTTGTATAGAATTGACAATGGAAATTACTCCATCACACCACACACACACACACACACACACACACACACACACACACACACACACTATACACTTTGCTACTCTCACATGTATATATTTCAAGCCATAGCACAGCAAAACTCTATTGGCATAATTACATCTCTTTCTGCTGATGACAAAAATGTGTGTGTCTCTAGAAATTAAAGCACGTTATCCCAGATGACGGCACTGCACTCACTTCTGGTCACCGCCTTATCAAAACGTTATTAATCTAACACTTGAAAGGTATTAAGGACGGAGTGGCAGTTGGTTGGCACTCCAGTTTAAAAGTCTCGGTGTTCTTCAAAGGGCTGTATACCTCTGGCTTAGGGGAGGCTGGAAGGAGGGGTGTGGAGGCATGGTAAATTTAAAGAAAGGAAATTACATGAGAAAGGATTTAGGCTCTGAAGTCTGTGGCGTGGAAGACTGAGTCTATGGCAGAGAAACTGTGGAATTTAGAGGCAGTGTTAAAGGAAAATCTGTCTGCTACCTCAGTGCTTAAGAGATGTACAGAGTCTGGGGACTGCTGGGTCCAAGACCAGCTAGGCTACACAGAGTTCAAGGCTAGCCTGTGGGTTTTAACCAGAGCCTATCAGAACAAAAACATAAACAAAGGCAAGGTATACTTAAAGCTGCCAAGTTGTTTTTTTCCCCCTTAAAAGCTATCAAGTAATTATGAAAAAAAATTCTGCATGCAAATTGAAAATAACAACTCACCATGAAGTAGGTATTTTGCCCATAGCTAGCTGAAAATCGGGATTTAGCATGGAGTTATCCTAGGGTGGGTTCCATAATTATGTTTACCACCAAGATTCACAATATTTTTATATTTTATTTCCATTTCTCTACTTTTCAGACAAATCTAAAAGTGAGTCAGAAATCTTTTTTTGAAACTACATCTGCTTAGGGAGATAGCTTGGTTAGTGAAGTGCCTGATGCACAGATATGGGGACCCGAGCTTGGACCCCAGTATCTGCAGAAAACGCTGAGCCTGGCAATGCATGGCTATAAGCCTACGGCTAAGGAGGTAGAGACAGGAGCGTGTCTGGGGTTTTCACCTCACATTCCCCCTTCTTCTGATGTCATCGTGCCTCCTTTGAACATCAATAGTTCCCAGGCTGGACACCACTGGCTCTCTGTATACAGTATGCACTGGTGACAGCTCTATGCTGGGTGTCCTGATGAGTAGGAGAGCCATTCTGTTCCCACCCAACACTGGGTTGACGAATGTGTGCCACCACACCCGACTTTTTATTTTATTTATTTTTTAGATGTATGTGGTACTGGGGATGGAGCATGGGTTCTTGTGTTTTGCAAGGCAAGCACTTTACCCACTGTCAGCTATACACTCACAGTCCTTGGCGCACCAACTGTGGTGGTTTGAATATGCTTGGCCCAGGGAAGGACAACAAGGTGGAGTCTCACTGGAGTAGGTGTGGCCTTCTTGGAGGAAGTGTGTCACTGTGGGAGTGGGCTTTGAGAGCTTCCTCCTAGCTGCCTGAGGAAGCCAGTCTTCCATTTGCCTTCGGAACAAGAAGTTGAACTCTCTGCTTCTCCTGTACCATGCCTGCCTGGATGCCGCCATGTTCCTGCCTTGGTGGTCGTGGCCTGAACCACTGAACCTGTAAGCCGGCCCCAATTAAATGTTGTCCTTATAAGAGCTGCGTTGGTCACGGTGTCTGTTCACAGCAGTAAAACCCTAACCAGTTTTTATGTTTTCACTCATCTAAATTTAAACATGGACATGTGGCCTGTGGCTACTCTATTAGAGAACCGCTCCTGGCTAGTTAGCAGGAGGCCTCTTTCTGAGACTCAGCGGATGCCTATTAGAGCTTGCCACCCTCCAATCTAAGGGACACTCCTTGGCACCAGCCATAAAATGTCTTCAGGAGAGATTGAGTTGCTTTATTTCCTGGCACCTCACTTTTGCCACATTTGAAGCAGGTTTTAGCCCCCGCCATTAATTAAGGACAGGGTAGAAACAAAAACATTTCAAAGGAACGCGGGCCCTGGATGTTAAAGCTGTCATCTTTTTACATGGCACCATGATTCAACGATTAATGGACCTTAAAACAATCATAAAACATCAAGGCTCCTGCTCAAGCTTGGAACAGGGGTAGTTTTACCTCGGCTCCAGTCTTCTCGTTTGAAATTCATTGTGTGTCACGGGGCTCTGTAAACACTTTTAAGGATTCTGACATTGTGGTATGAGATACTGTTAATCTGTTCCTTCCGTGACCTTCATTGGCTGGTGGCATGGCGCAGCTGCGTGGAAAATTCATGAAAACATCAAGGATGCACTTCGTGACATAGTCTAGGGCACAATAAACCTAAATAATGTCTATCCTGTGCAGATTCCAACTCGATGAACTGACTCGGGGAAGAGCCATTGAGCAACCGGTCTGTACCGAGACCTCAGCAGCAGATACATTGTGTTTTATATGCACAAACTTTAGAACAACTGTAGGGGGTGGGGGTCAATGTGAGAAACCTCCCACCCCCATTTCACTGATGAGCATACTGAGGCCTGGACACGTGGTTAATAAGGGGCAGGAACAGAATTCAAATCCAGGCCCTTTCATCCCTCTCAAACAGCACTTTTTTTTCCTCGCGTACAACTACTACATGCTAGCTATATCAGTTTGCAGATGGTTGAAGATACACTTTATTTTTCTTTTATCTTCTGAAAAAAAATTTACACACCCAAGTGTTTACCCTGCATGAATATCCGTACAGCATATACCTGTAGTGTCACAGAGGCTAGAAAGGGACTATAGACGGACCCCCCCCCCAAAAGAAAAAAAAAACAGCAACTTGTATTACAAATGGTTGTGAGCAGCCATGTGGATAGAAGGGACTGAACCCAGGTCCTCTGCAAGGGCAGGAAATGCTCATAACCACTAAGCCATCTCTCTATCCCCTATATATACCATATTTTTCAAAAGTGGCCACGGTGATTTCCCAATGCCACATTCTTTTCGAGAACCATCCCACTGCCCTGTGAGAAGGTAGGGCATCCTTCCTTTTCTCATACACCTCAGTAGGCTTCTGGGTCTGCCCGGACAGACTGCTTAGAGAAGGAGCAAAGGCACGCATGACTTCCGTGGCTGAATTATGAAAGGCAATGTAAAATCGACTTGGCTCTTTCTTGGGATGCGTACCCTGGAAGTCCAGTCACCGTATTTGGAGGAAGACCTGGCTACCTGAAAGCACTGTGAAATGCCACAGCCAATAGCCAGTTCAACTCCCACTCTACTGAGTAGACACGCTCTAGATGACCTCTGCCTTGGGCTGTGCCTTTGTTTTTGTCTTCAAGCTCCTTCAGATGATGCTTGTGGAGATGGACACACTGTCTCCACCGAAGCCTGCTGAAACATGTCATCACAGAACAGTACTGCCTGGGGTGCTCTGCAGTGGATACGGCAGAAGTGACTAGAACATAGTTGAATTTCATTGAAACTCTAGAAGAGGCAATTGCTTCCATTCAACCACCAACTATGGCTTCCCACAAAAGATACACTGGGAGGGAAAAAAAAAGATATGGTCTTAGCTCTGGAGAAAACACTGAGATTTGAAAAGCTTATTATAATAGGGAGTTAAATGAGATATTTGAAGGAGAAGAAAACAGAGTGGCTAGTAAATAACACACAGGTTAGATGTATGTGGATATACATTTACTGAACTGAATGTTAAAATCTATAAATCTATACATGGGCATGATATTAATTCACTAAGTTTGGATCTGAAAGATATTTTTTTCGCGTGTGGCTTAAGTTAGCATTGGGTACTACTCCAGTGTTTGGAGGCTGAACAAACATTCTTGGCATGCTAGGAAGGGGACCCTACAAGGCAGAGCATCTTATTCTTACTGCATGCATAGCTCTCAGCCATATCCCTGGCAACTTGGGGAAAGAGCTGGAAAGATAAAACAAAATAAAATAAAATAAAACTGGATAGTCGAAGGGTAAGGCTGCCATAGGACAGCAGAAGTGCCGTGACTTCTGCCACACAACTACGTGCCACACAAAATGAACCCTTGCTCCTTTTATTTTATGATTAATTTGGTTTAATTACATGTATGTGTATTACATACAGGGTGTATATGCGCACATGAGTGCTGTACCTATGGTGGCCAGCAGGGGGCATCAGATTTCCCCTTGAGCTAAAGTTACAGATGATTGTAAGCTGTATGACTTGAGTGCTTGGAACTAAGCTCAGGTTCTCTGCTAGATAGAGTAGTCTGATCTCTTAATTGCAGAGCCATCTCTCCAACCCCATTTGCTGTGTCTGGATAACCTAAAACCGCAGTGTGAAATACCCCTTTCTGTCCACCTTCAACACGATACATATCTGTGTCTGTTTCTGCTTGAGGATCTCAGGACACTGGAAAAAGTATCAAGCCATTCTCAAATATGTATTTTTTCCTCTACTGGATAAAGTTCTTTTGTCCACCTTACGTATTAAGCATTAAATCTTCTTATTAATAAAATCTGCAATTTAGTAGTGTTAGTCCTCATTTCATTTACATGACTATATACACTCTGTAAATATCCCTATTTTTAAGATGTATTACAAATATCAGGAGACAGAGACATTTTGTACGAGCTTCCCAAACATAGATGGAAACAATCTATAGGTATCAGCAGCAATATTTAAATCTTGTGCTGTTACTTTTCCCAAAATTTGGATTAATCAGGGTGCATTTTAAACCTATAATGCCATCAGGGTGACATTCTTAGAATCACAAAATGCCTAGAGTATAAACAGGAAAATCTCTCTCTCTCTCTCTCTCTCTCTCTCTCTCTCTCTCTCTGTCTCTCTCTCTCCCTTTATTGATGGCTGTGAATTTTCTCTGCACACCTGTACTATCAAGGTAACTTTTGCTATAAACAGCATTTTAAAATTATCACATAAAAAACTATCAAGCACTAAATTAGAAAAAAACAGAAATCCGAAAGTGATAGTGAAATTTATGAAGCAATTCTGCTACACTCAAAGGCTCATTGCTTGGCATGTAAAAAATTTTGAGCTGCCTGCAAGACCTGGGTAAGAATTTCTCTTTCAGTGGGGAAACTTCGATCCACAACTGGCTCTAAACGAGAGCTGCACACAGAGCACCCGTGCTGCAGATGAGCGCTTGTTTGCATGACTAATAGAGATAATATTAAAAGTGTTCTCTCATCATTTCAATTTTTTTCATTAAAAATTTTTTTTTTAATTTGGCTGAGTGCCTCTTTTTTTTTTCCCTACCTCCAAGAGCTGTTAATTCCATTCACTGCCGAGCAAAAGTCAAAGTCACAGTCTAAACAGCTTGTAATGAGTTTTCAATGGCCCATCTCAATGAAATTGAGGGCAAAGACCAGCAGGCTCAGGCAGTGTCGGCCCTTGGAATTTATTAGCAAGGGCACATTGTGTTCAGGGGCAGGTGTAGCAGAGGGACTGAAGGTCCTGGGCCTTTCAAGGGGATTCCCAATCCTTATTAAGAAGAGGTGTATCAGGGGGAGGGGCTGGGAAGATGGCTCAGTCAGTAAAGTGATGGCTGCACAATTATGAGGACATGGGTTCAATCCCTACCACTCACATCGAAAACTGGGTAAGGGGAAGTTAAGAGCAAATAGGTGAGCCCCAGCCTTGTCTCTCTCATATCTGCCTCCCATGCATGCTTGGGATTAGAGAGATGCCACCCAGAATAGAAAGAGTTTTTAATCTCAGTGACGGGGCACTCCTGTTGTGGCTCCACCACCAGGCAGGAAAGATGATTTGCTCTTTGGTTATTCCAAGATCACCAATACCTGCACCTCCTCTAGACATGCCTACATCTCAGCTAGACATGCCTACATCTCAGCTAGACATGCCTACATCTCAGCTAGACATGCCTACATCTCAGCCTGCTGGTAGTGACAGGAACCACAGGGAGTAATATTTCCTTTTTCATTTCTAGTCTTCGTTTAGGTGTGTGTGAGTGTGTGTGTGTGTGTGTGTGTGTGTGTGTGTGTGTGTGTGTGTGTGTTCATATACCCACATGAGTATACATGCACTTGGCAGCCCAAGGTTAATGTCGGGTGTCTTGCTTTATTGATCTCCATCTCCATCTTATACAAGACACAGTCTCACTGAATCCAGAGCGCACTGTATTATGCTCTTGGGGATCCCTGCCTTTCTCATCTCTTTGCCTGAGTGTTGGAGCCTAGAATCCCACTCCTCGTGATTTCACGGATGGGCTTTACCTGGGGAGCATCTCTCTAGCCTGATGCTTGGCTGTTGCATTTCTAGTGAGTTTCCCTACTGGAATATTGCCAATAGAATCTCTGTGACTATGCTTCAAAAAAAAAAAAAAGATACCCTTTAACTTACACAATGCCTTTCTGCACAGGTGCATGATTTCCATATAACACAAAATTCTTTCTGAGCTTGACAAATCCATTCCTTGAAAATGGAGAATAATTTAACAATACGTTCTTTGGCCAAAGATGTTCACAAAGCAAATACAATAATCCATATGACTAAGCAGAGGCCAGGGAGAACCTATGACTTGCTTCTTTCTAGATGCTACTTTATAATTTTATTTTATTTTTGAGATGATCTTGCTGTGTAGCCCTGGCTATTCTAGAATTCACTATATGTAGACCAGGCTGGCCCTGAAATCACAGAGATCCACCTGCCTCTGACTTCTGAGTGCTGAGATTAAATAGCTTTAAAAGTCCTTTTTCAAGAGGAAACCATGGGTTTTATGGAAATAACTTGCTCTGTGAATGGAGGTTGGGGCCTTGCACCAATTGTATATCATGGATATTAAATTATCCCTGACTCTAATGCATGTTTTAAAATGTATCAAGAATCTAGCAAGTGCTGGGCTCAACAGTGGGCACCAGTAATGCTGCACCAGACCTGGTGATGAGAGTCGACTCCCCTCGCCCCTCTTCTTTCTCCCCTCTCCCCTCTTCAACAACTGTTATGAACAGAGGTATGGACCGAACTGTGGGGAAAGCAGCTGGTATCTGGCATCAAGTAATTTGTGTGCCAGACTCCCTGCCATACCTTTCTTCTGCATTATAACTTCTAATTCTGCACTGGGCAGCTTCTCTATTTGGTTTGCTGCTTAGAGGTCGACCACAAATGAAGACATTTGCCCCAAGTCACAAAAAGCACTGTATCTCAGATCACAAGAGTCTGACCTAAACACCTGCATACAGCACGTGTTAAGTCTCAACCTATAAAGTCAATACAGCTTTAGTGTTTAGATTTATTTTTTTTAAAGCAGAAATGAGAGTGACAGTGTGTGAGTGGGTGAGGTCCTAAGAAGCTTGGATCTGTCTAACATGGTGCACGCCTTTACTCTCAACGTGAAGTAGGCAAAGGCAGGTAGACCTTTGTAAGTTGGAGGTCAGCCTGGTCTACGTAATGAATTACAGGCCAACCAGAGCTACATTGTAAGGCTCCATCTCAGACTATCTAACTTAACGACTGACTGGCTAATTCTGTACCTGAAAAAACCCACCACCAACTTTATAATTCTGTGGGCAACTTTACACATAAAGAAAAAAAGCAAAGTCTTCATGGTGAGTGGTAAAAATTCAAACGCCTCCACATGAGGACAAGATGCTTTGCTGACTTTGACTGTGTCCAAATGCCAAGAGAATCAAAGCAGTGCATCGAATGGAAGGAAGTGGGCAAGTGTTCTGCCACCCGAGGACAAGAAAGGATCACGGGCAGAACAGAGAAACCCACAGCAAGAAAGAAGTCAGCTCCTGCATCCAGCCAGATCCAGACTTAACAGTTTTCTAATTTGTGTTTGGCTTCAAAAAGTAGGAAGGGTGGAGTGGGGCTTAAAAGGGTCTTATTATGTAGGCCTGGCTGGCTTGGAACTCAGTAGGTCAAACAGACTTGCCCAAAACATATAAAATAATCCTCTTGTCTCTGCCTCCTCCCAAGTGTTGAGGTTATAGCTAAGCATCACCATGCCCATACGAGCTGAGCACCACCGTGCCTAACCTTTTTCTTACATTTTATTTTACAGAATTTCCATTAGAGAGCCTGGTACTTAATTTTCATATTCTAGGAAAATGTCTTGCCATGACTCTCTCTCCACCATCAGCCCATCCATGGACAGCAGCAATGGACAGGGTGAAGGCAGGTGGCAGAAGCTGCTGTCCCCAGAGAGGATGATCACCAGGACCATGTATTTGACATCGGCTGGACACTCAGACCTTCTCCGAGAACATTTCTCATTCTAAAACTGGTGCTCCTCTAGAAAGCCCCTCTGGGGCCTGCAGCTGAGTCTTCACTTTTTCTGGCTGCTCCTCGTGTTGTCAGTAGCCAATACAAACCACTGAGTGAAGGGAGCCAAAGCAAGATCCTACAAACGAGGACAGACTACCACAGGCACATTCTGAGCGCACACATTGATCCTTGCTCTCCAAACCTCCAAATTCATACAAGGAAATGATATAAAGCAGCTTGCTTTTTTTGGCATTTTCTCTGGGGTCTGTGAGAATATAATAACCAATCAATCATTCAAGGGACAAAGGATTCATTTTGGCTTACAGCTCCTGCGAGGGCTAGACTCTATCCCTGCAGAGAAGATATGACAACAGAAGCAAGAGGCTGTCCTGTCACAATGTATCAGCTAAGCAGGAAGTAGAGCCTCAACAGGACACTGGGCCAGACTCTACTGTTTCCAAGCAGGGCTCCCTGCAACATAATTCCTCCAACAAGGCTCCACCTCCCTGGCCATCCCAAACAGCTCCAGAAACTGGGGACGGAATGTTCAAACACACCATGAGGGACATTTCACTTTTAGGCCATGATACCCATTTTGTATGGAATGAAACCGGACTACTTAGTAAGGCTATAGAATCTAGAACTTTCAGGTACCATTTTCTCTGATAGCTTGTCATCCGTAAGGATCCAAGCAGATCTTTAAACTGATATTTTCAGCTTTGTGTTGAAAAACGCACAACGTGCATGCATGGAAAAACCTGTCCATTCCCTGGCATCCCTCTGAAACATTGAGGGTGAAAACCTCAACTTTTATTTTTTAATTTTTTTATCTTTTTATTTTTTTTATTTTTGGCCATGGAACAGTGAACAGTCACACAATCATTAAAATCGCATCTACCACTGGATTTTCTCTCCTTCCCAGTTTTAATACATTTTTATAATTGCATTGAAGATATTCAACCCCTGTTTTTAGTGCAAAGATAAAATTTACCGACCGTGACAAACGTATCCTCTCAGAGCCTTCCCGAAGGATAACAATGGTTTGTGGTGAAATCCAAATGCTTGCTCCTTCTTGGCCATTTTAATGAAGTGGCAGGACAAAAAATACTGACAGGAGCCCCATTCTTAAATTCGGGGTGTGTGTGTGTGTGTGTGTGTGTGTGTGTGTGTGTGTGTGTGTGTTGCACTTAACTGACCCAAGAGTTTCAGGATGCTTTCCTAGTATCCATTAGGAACATCAACTGCTATGCAGTCTTGTTATACTGGGTGCTACTGGGACAGCTCCAGCCAACACAAAGACATCCAGTCAGATTCTTTCCACCAACGACTGGGCCACTTGCCCCCTCTTTAACTTAGGGAGTGTGCTTTGTGATGGCATCAAGTGACAAGAGAGCATGAAGGAGCAGGGAGGGTGGGGGTTGGCCAAGAAAGCAAGGCTCAAGGTTAATCAAGGGGCACCCAGAGAACTGCGGGACCCGGGAGGAGTCTCTGGCCTTCCGGGGTGCTTCTTCTCTGCATCTAGATACAGAAGGATTTCCAGCAGATTTCTGATAGCTCAGATGATATATAACAAGGATCTTAAAAATCAACCACAAAACTTCCAGCTTTCAGGCTGTCTCACTGGTAAGACATCATCTTCCCTGAGTATATCCTCATCATGGATCTATTTAAACATGTGTTTATGAACTCAGATGGACCCCTGCAAAACACACACACACACACACACACACACACACACACACCATGCTGCCTGTAAGTATCTATCCTGAGGCTTTTCTTTGCATTTTGCAGAGCATACCCTGACCGTGAACTCAACACTGGAGAGCAGAGACTAGCTCCAGATAAACTTTTCTCTATGCCCCTCCCCTCTTTTCTTTGACCACACAGTTTGAAGTATTTCCTAACTTTACATAATAGCTTTGCATGAGAAACCCATGCCAGGGACCATAATGAAGTGAAGGTAATCTACACAATTTAAAAACACTTATTGTGACAGAAAGGATTGGCGAGGTAGAGGCCGACAAGCACACATAAATGAAACGCATCCCACCGGAAAAGGCTCTCGCTCACACTCTCATTTAACGGCTCCTGAATTAATAGACCAAGAAAGGCACCACCGGCCCCAACAAAATGCCGTAAAACCACGGGCAGCGAGTGGTGTCTCCAACTTTCATTCCCTTGGGGAGAAAAGGACACTGCCTAATCTGTATTCAGTCCTGACATTGGCTGCATCTGATACGGAACATTAGCTTCTAAGTCTCTCAATAGACCAGTGTCCTTCAGTTTATATTACTTTATGTTAATAGTAGAAAAATTACACACAACATCATTTATCATTGTTATACTCGGCTATACATCCCATAGCTTACTGTAATATATTTATTTACCCCTGAGACGAGGAGAAATTAAAAATATATATGTTTCAAGAAAATCCTATAGGAAAAGAATCATTGTAAATCTCTTTAAAAACACACACGCACACAAACTCCCTTGGGGGGCAGGGGGTGATCTATTGTCTAGCTAAGACTGTGAATGACAAGAGGTTTCTGTCTGAGGACCCAGTACAGGCTGTACAATAATTCCAGCGTATATAACAAAACACATCATATTAATAATATATCTTTTGTTCACTAGAGTCCCTGGATTTTCCTTCTTTGTTTTTTTCATTTGTCTATTACATCCTTGGGTACCTCCAATTATTAACTTTTTTTGACGTCTCACCTCTAGCCAGAGGAACCCAAGATTTTTATACTTTTCCTTAAGTCCTATGGAAGAACAGTGACCACTGAGCCATCTATATTTCTAGTCTTCCTCCTCCTCCTCCTCTTCCTCCTCTTCTTCCTTCTTGTCTTCCTCCTCCCCCTCCCCTCTTCTTCTCTGAGACAGGAGTTCACTATGTAGCCTGGCTGGCCTAGAACTCACATGGATTAGCCTGCATCTTCCTCCCTGTGCTTGGATCAAAAGCACACCCCACCATACCTGACTCAAGCCATACTTACCCCACCATATAGTATTTACGATATAGTGCTTCTTGGAGCACACATGGCTAGGGACTAACTGCCTGCTGTTCCTGGGATCTTTCCGGACAGACATTCACAGAAGATTCTATGCCTTTTCCTAGACATCACCTGCTTTTCATCTTCATTAACCGTCTCCCATTTGGCTCACTGGCTTGAGCCTCATGTTTTTGCCTCCATTTGATGAGAATAGTGACAATAATAATCAGCATCAATGGCATTCTAGTCACGAGTCGGGCTTTCTACTCGACACAAAGTCTTGTTTCATTGTTTCATTCTCAAAGGTGTTGTTGTTGCGCCCATTTTACAGATGTGAAAACCAAGCTTACAAACCACAAGAGACATAACCGGTACACAGAGATACACTCAAGGTATGTCGTGTATATGATGAATGAAGCAATAACAATCCAAGAACAAGGATGCAAAGTGATCATTGCATTTGGTGACTGGGGTGTGCTCGCAGGTATACTCCCAGGTAGCATTCTCCCAGAGACTTGTGTCCAGGGCAGTACCCTGGATTCTTCTTTAGAATCTTTAAGATCTATAAGTGGCCTCAACACAGAGGCCTTTTGGGGTACTCTATCAAGTCAGAAATCAAAGAATCCTTGCTTCAGCTTATAGGTGACACCCAGACCTCACAGGTCTCCTTTCTACCCTATCAATTCACAGAACAGCCAGGCAGACAGAGGCACACACAGCTAAAGAGCCAGCTTTCTGGGATCAGGTTGCCTGCAGACAACATCTTTCCTGAAGAGCTCAGGTTAGGCTAGGCAGAGTGCCATGCCTCGGTTTTCTCACCTCTAGAGAGACAATGCCCATGAAGTATAAAGGACACAATGCCTTTGATCCCTCAGGACACCTTCTGGAGCCTTTTGAGCATCAGTAAGCTTAAGGATTGCAGCCACCATCAGCATTATCACCAGCATCTCCCCCAGCATCAGCACCTGCTTCCAGAGAGGACATTCTTCACCGTGAGCAGGCAGAGTGGGCTGACTAGAGAAGTAGCTGGAGCAAAGGGCATCCTGAAGACTCCAGTCCTTGTAACAGGCAAATGTTTTTATGTCGATGTTAAGATTAATTTATCAAGCCGTGGACACGTGCAAAGGGAGAGGCACAGAACAGGTGCACAGGGGAAGGTGATTTCACTATTCACCATTCCCCAACATGCTTGAACCTCCTGCATTCTTAGGGTCATCCTGCACTCACTGCCATGTAACCTGGTTCTTCACCTTCTGGGGCTCCAGCAAAACCAAGATGATAGAGCTGACGACAGTCACTGGAGCGGTGACAATAGCAGTTATAGTTTACTGAGACTCACGGTGAGCCAGGCGCTGGACTAACCATCTAGGAAGGACTTCAGTAACCCTGAGATATTAGACATTATTTGCCAGATGGATGTGTGTGTGTGAGCTCAAGACCAATGCACAAGCAAATCCCATGTCTGGAGATGTCTTACTTCTTGTCATGTTTTAGATATGAAATGTTGCTCCAAGGTCTGGTTGCCAGCCACCACTGAGAGATGGTGGGACTTTTAGGGGGTGGAACTCACTGGGAGGAAGCTGGGTCATTGAGCAGGGGATGGTACTGGCTCCTCCTCTGCCTGCTTCTGAGCCACCAGTGGGACAGATGCTCCCAGCATGATATATACGACCTCATCACAAGCTAAAGCAACAGGCTCCACCAATCACACACTGAGAACTTGGAAACCATGAGCTAAGCCAAAGCTTTCTTCTCTTTAAGTTGATTCCCTCTGTTATTTTGTCAGGGCTCTGGGAAGCTGATGAGCACAGGCTCATACATGGGCTTCCTGACCTGTCCTCAGGGGCTGGGCGAAGGAAAGCAGCTCCCTGCGACTTCTTTCATGGGGACACTGGTATTCTCGAAGGGTTTGTTCTCAGGATATAACCATGTGTTCCCCCCATCCCCCAAAGAACTCACCTCATGATAAACGCAGCTTAAGGAAGACACACACATTCACGCCACAGCAAGATCTGAACCCAAGTCTTCAAAAAGCCAAATAACAGAGCAGTTTACCATATGTCCTGGGACTCTTTGGGGGTGTCCACCCAAACTAGGAGGCTTTCCCCGTCAGAAATGGCATTGTGTCTGACATGGGATCCCCTTAGAAACTCTCCTAAGCAATCTTTACCCTTCTGAGGGAATAAATCTCATTTGTTCTTATTTCTCAATAGAATGTAGGATTCTAATTCATTTCCATAATACCTAAATAATCTAAAAAATAATTTTTCTGTGTGCTCTGTGACCACACTGCATAATATTTAAACAATGAAGATAACCTCTCTTGTACTACAGCTGTGTTTTATGCTAATAACCAGAATCATTTAATCATTATGGGCTAATGACCTGAAAAATTTCACTTTAAAAATGAAGTCATATCTGGGCCTTGGGAAGGCAAAATTGGATAAAAAAAAATGAGAGAAGTGGGTGTTCATTTTGTACTCTTGAATGGAGAGCATCAAATTGGAGACAGCAAATTGGAGACGGAAGGAACTGTGTACTTGGGTAAGAAGCAGGAAGGGATTCTGTGTCCTGCAGGGTTTGGCAATATTACTTGAGCTTCTGGGATCTTAGGCAGGGTTCATCTGTGTCTTGCCTGCTGTCTGCACAGCCTTCTACCCACATTGCTTCAGTTCTGTCACTGTTAAACTTCTGAGCGAATGGAGAACACTGTTGAGTATAGTCCTGGTATCCTGCCGGTAAGTGACCTGTATCCTCCTGCAGTTCCTTTTCAGAGATGGATAACAAGCCACCCTTAGCTATTCCACATCTGTTCAGACCTCATTTTAGATATGACATACTCCACAGACACGCATAGTAAACTCTGTCTTCTTCCCTGAGGGATGGATCACGATAAATCTTGATCAACTGTGCAATGAGTTAACACGCACGGCCCCATATCCACACCCTCTGCCACACAACCTGTGGTACCCTCAGTCTGTGGGTGTGATATAGCTGTTTGTATCTAAATTTGACCATATGATTTCCTCTAGCCTGGAGGGAACCCAATGCGATGGGGAGACTGCTCTGAGATTTGTAAGTTTCTGGCTGACTCCTTTGTTTCTACCGGTTGTGAAAAGGCTCACCCTAACATAGCAGAGATCAGTCACCCATCAGCCAGTTCCCAGCCTCATGAGCAAGATTAGCAAGCACCCCAGGGGAGCCAGACCAGGCTTCTGAAAACCCAAACAGAGTGAGAGTAAGGCACTAGCTGCTGTGTGCATCTGAAGTTTCAGTGTGAGCAGTGAGTCAGGTGCCTGCAGGACCTGCCTCTGGTCAACTCAGGGTCTAGTGGTGACTGTATAGGGTATCTCAGAGTCTAGTGGTGACTGTATAGGGTATCTTAAGGTCTAGTGGTGACTGTATAGGGTATCTCTGGCTAGCACGAAATAAGATAAAACCTGCGGTTGGCTTCTTTGAGGAAGTCCTTCCCTCCCCCTTACAACCATGGAATCCATTTGGTAAAGAGGAGAGAAAGAGACATAGAGGTGGCAGAGGGCCAACCTGAAGTCGTTAAGTGAGCCCTGGAAACCAGCTCCTCTAAGTTGCACATTTAAAAATGTGGATATTGCCTCTGTCACTCACACTGGTCCCAGAGAGTCTGTCCCTGGCTGCTGAACCCTTCCAAGTGACTAAGGCCCAAACTCGTTTCAACTATAGATTGGCCATGGAATATCGTGTATATGTGTGTGTGTGTGTGTGTGTGTGTGTGTGTGTGTGTGTGTCCTCTTGATACTGCCCTCCTGTGCATAATGAGTATAAAGCTAGCCAAGGATACCACTAACGACACTCTAGTCCTCTATCTTCTCTGCTCCTCTATCTATGGGAACAGGGACTCCTCCATCCCTATCATAAGGACTGGAGCTGGTGTTTTCTAATATTACTCATTTGTGACTTGCAAAGCCACTCCGGCTTTCTAGAGTGTTTGTGATTATAGTTCATGGCCAAGTGCATGAAGGGAAAAGAAAAAGACCATATATATAACTCTAGCCTCCTCATTTTCTAGTGTCTAAGGTGGCCATCCATGCCAACAGATGGCTATTTCCCTGGGAAGAATTCCGGAGGTTGTATGTTCACAGAGCACCGCAAAAAAATCAAAGGATAGCATTTGTTTTATTTATGGAATTTCTCCTATGTGCCTGATGTTATAGATTATCTCTAATCCACTGAAGAGCACAATGAATGGGGAACAACTGCTACAATTTTATAGTCAGAGAAAGAAAGCAGGGGGGGGGGGGCTAAGACACCCGCTATGTGGTAGAGGCGAAGTTGAGAAATAGGAAATGCCTGCACCAAGGTGTTTCCTGGTGAGAAGAGGCCAGTTCATGCCGCCTCACAGGAGCTGCTATGTGCTATCCTAACTATTGAACATGACCATGGTTAAAATTTAATTTTGCTGATTCTAGATTTCACTTAGGAACACAAGGGATCCCTAAAAATCCAAACCGATCCTGACAAATAATGTCAAAGGACTCGTATTTTTCCAATCAAAGTTCATTTCCATGGACAAACGTCAAAATGGTGCATGGCTGGCCCCAGGACAGATGTGAAGGTCAGCTGACTAGAACTGAGGGTCCCGAAAACAATCCTTACCGCTATGGGCAAGCAGCCCTTGTTGAGGTTACAGAAATCCTTTAATGGGGGAAGTACAGTCTTAGTCAGTGGTGCTGGCATGAGTGGACTTCCCCACACAAAGTAATAAGGGTGAACCTCAGATCACATGCAAGCATAGACGTAGTACACGTAATAAGCATGACATAAGAGCTGACATTGTTCATCTCTGAGGCTAAAACTTGGGGTAAATCCATCATGACCTTGAATTTGCAACGGCTTCTTAGATACCTCAGTGAAAGTATAAGACCAGAAATTGAGAGACAAACTGGACTTCATTAAAATCTTAAATCTTGCTACTCAGAGGACATTATCAATATTAAAAGGCAGCTTTCAGAATGGGAGTAAATGCTTGCAAACCACACAGTTATTATATGGCAAAGGCATCATGTATAAAATATATTAACAAATGTTATGACTTCATCAAAATGACAAAGGTTAGGGTGGAGGACAAGGGACTTAAATAGATATTGCTACATTGGACTTAGTCAAACGGTAAGGGACAGGTGAGATGACTCATAAGATGACTAAGAAGGTGTTTGCATCTGCTGGTGAGCTTGACAACCTGAATTTGATTCCTGGGACCCACATGGTGGAAGGAGAGAACCAGCTACCATAGTTGTCTTCTTATCTCCACATGTACACCATCAACACACACACACACACACACACAAACACACACACACACACACACTAAACAAAAATGTAAAAAAAAAAAAAAACCAAAACTACGAAAATTACCTCAAACAAACAAGTAGTAAATGTATAAAGCTGTTCAACACTAAGGAGAGCAAAAGCAAAATTACCCACAGAGATGATAATAATTTTTTAAAATACAAGTATTGCCAAGGGTAAGGTGAGGTTATAACCCTCATACATTCGCTGGTGGGAATATAGATGGTATAGCCAACACGGAAAGCCATTTTATATCTCTTTAAAATGCCTTCTATAGAATTACCATATGACCTAGCTCTTTCATTCCAATGCCCAAGTGACTAGAAAATAGGTATCCACAAAAGACTGGAATATAAATGCTTATAGCAGCATAACTCACCTTAGCCCCAAAGCAGAGACCACCCAATGCCCAGCAAGTGGTGACCGGATAAATAAAGTGAACGTTAGTCGCTCAGAGTAAGAATGGAACACAGATACATTCCCCAACATGGATAAACCGACAAGAACATTCTGCCAATGGAAGAAAAGACCTTACGCCTCATGCTTCCACGTAAACACAATACCCAGAAGAATCATGTGCATGAACACAAATATTGAATTAATGGTATTGGGGCTTGGAGTAGGGCAATGAGAAACGGCAGCCTCATGGATACAGGACTTCTTTGGGGTGTGAAATGTTTAGGAATCTAATGTTGACTGTAAGAAAAATGTAAGAAAAGTCACTGATTTTGTATCCTTTATTGTGTGAAATGGTGATTATTGCATCAACTCTATCACAATAAGATATATTAGAAAAGTTCTTGGCCTGAAGGGAATGCAGTACACCTGCTAGCAACTCTATAAAGAACACAGCAATAAAGTAATGGAAGAGACTGGTGGCTATGAGTGAACGATTTTTTTCCTTTTTTATGTGTATATATGTCTGTGTATGATTGTGTGTTTATGTGTATGAATGTATGTATGTGCACATGTGCATGTGTTTGTTCATATGTGCTATCATGGTTTGCATATGCTTGGCCCAGGGAGTGCTACCGTTGGGAGGTGTGGCCTTGTTGGAGTAGGTGGGGCCTTGTGGGTGTGGCCTTTAATACCCCTGTCCTAGCTGCCTGGAAGCCAATATTCTACTACTAGCAGCCTTCAGATGAAGATGTAGAACTCTCAGCTCCTCCTGCATCATGCCTACCTGGATGCTGCCATGTTCCCACCTTGATGATAATGGACTGAACCTCTGAACCTGTAAGCCAGCCCCAATTAAATGTTGTCCTTATAAGAGTTGCCTTGGTCATGGTGTCTGTTCACAGCAGTAAAACCCTAACTGAGACAAATGTATAGGGATGTGTTGCTGAAGTCAGAAGTGCAAAAATGGAGGTCAGAAGACAATCTCAGGGTCTGTCTTCACCTTCTACTTAGTTTGACTGAGGCAGGTTCTCTCCTCCACTTCTGCATGCGCAAGGCTGGCTGGCTGGCGTGTGAGTTTCTAAGCATTTGCCTGTTCCTGCTTCCCATCTCTCGAAGCCCTGGAATTATAGATGCATGCTACCTACCACACATCTGATAGTCTCACAGCACCAGAATTACAGATTCCTAGACACATCTGATTGTCTTAAACTCAGTGGCATCCACACCCAGGAAACAGTAGGCGACCTCTGAAGACCAGGGGTGTGATTTACAGTTTTATCTGTTGTCTGGACTTGGGGAAGTGGTGCAGAAAGATGTTATCCATTTAGATAAAGCGTGATGCATCTGTAGATGCTCCACTGTGAACAGCGATTCGGCAGGGGAGGTCGCATCCGTACCAAGCAACCGAAGTTCCCGTTCCCGCCTCAAGCCTTTCGTTTTTTACTTTTCCATGCTACGGCACGTGCAAATACCAACCAACATTCATTTTGGAGACATACCTCCCAGTCACAGTCTCAAATGTGGCTGGTCAGCCCGTGGCATTGTGGTACAGCGACACTCAGAGAAAACACCAAGTGAACACTGACTGTCATGACTCTCTTACTATTTATTACTTGTGAGCTGTGGGCTGGGCCTATGTCGTGTCTGTCTGTACTCGTAAGAACGTATGCTGGTGTGCCTGTGATGTAATAAGCACGGGGGTCTTCTCTAGAGAGGCAGAGGTTACACATTTACGGCTTGCTACCCCTGGCCCTGGGTGAGCTTGTAGCTTTGTAGGCTGAGAAACAGCCTTGACAGTAGTACCTGCCGCTCAAAGAGCCTTTCAGAGCTAAGGTACTGAGAGCTGTTGCTAAGAAGTGAGACTTTCTACAGCCACAAGAGACGCTTGCCCTCCCTCCCTCAGTGCTGGGAAGGCCTAGAAGTGCCAGGGCCCCTAGCTGGCAGTGCCTGACAGTAAGGACACTCTGTCTCACTTTGCTTAATTCTTAGACAGCCAGTCACATTTGGTTATTGTTTTTAGCTGTACAGACTACTATTGAATTATTTTTATGGATGCTATTTCTCAATTAGTGTACTCCCTGGAGACGGTACAAGCCTCCGGAATTTAGTTTCTCTCTGTCTTTAATCACCCTGGCTACTTGGACCACCTGGGAAGTGGTTTAGGCTCCTTTAGCTGTACTTACCAAGCCTGGTCTCTATCCAGCTGGCTACCTGGCTTTTGCCCATGGAGCCATGGGCTTTGAATATGATATTAGGCTTATCAGTCATTGCCTGTATCTTCCAGAGAACCTTTAGGAACTGCCAGCCAAGAGTATCCCTGGGAAGGCTCAGGACTGACCGTGGGTGCTTTAGGCTAAGGAGAGAGGCCGACCTTGGAGTAACAGGGGGTTTGATGGAGATATCAAGCATTTCATGTCTAGACTGTTCACCATGCTCTTTCTCATAAGCCCCTTGTCTGGAAACAGCGACGGTAGGGCTCGGGAGATGAGCTGGCAGGTAAAACATTTGTGATCAAGCATGAGGAGCTGAGTTAGATCCTTAGCACTCAAAGGCATCTAAAGGCCAGGCATGGACACATGTCTACAATCTCAGCATTGCAGAGCTGAGACCGGTGTGGAGGAACAGATCCCCAGAGCTCATGAGCCAGCTAGCCTAGCCATCAAGTGAGTGCCAGGTTCAGTGGAAGACCCTATCTCCAAAAAATAAAGTGAAATGCAAAAGAGAGAACAACATCTGATGTCAATTTTAGGTCTGTGTACACATGCGCACAAATGTGTGCATGCACTTATATGTGCATGTGTGTATACACAAACACTAGCACACTCACACATTGGGGTAACAGGGGTTTAATGGAGATATCCAATCTCTCTCTCTCTCTCTTTCTCTCTCTCCCTTTCTCTCACATCAATGACAGTGGTGACCACTGACATTTACTGAGGGCCCGGCAAGTGTCAGGGTCTCATCACGGTGCTCAGCCTGTACTCATTTAATCCCCACAAACACTGCTTGGAGAAGTTTCTGTTATTTATTCCCTCTTTGTAGACCAAGGACTGGAGAGGTTCTGCATGCTACCGCACATGGAGAATCAGGGCCACTGCATGGGACAAAGAGAGTCCTAAGAACAAAGTAAGTCCATGTCACCCCTGATGTCATCATTGTCACTATCAACATCACAGAACTGACATCGCTGTCACCTGCATCATGGACACCAACACTGCACCAACACCAAAGTAAGCAAGCAAGCAAGCAAGCAAAGAGCCCCAAGGGGTACGGCAGACATGCCCTTGGTGCCTAATAAATGCCATCTCTCTCCTCTGCTTCCCTAAGCCCCTCTACCTTGTACAAACTCATTCCAGCCTATCCCGCTCCTGTCCCTTGTTTTGGTGCAGAACAATCTGCTTGGCAGAAGCGCTCACCTCGAGTGTGGCTCGGTGTGCGTGCAAAGTCCTCCTGCCAACTTTCTCTCTTGGCAGTGGCACCTCACAATCTGCCTCCTCCTCAAGGCCAGGCGTGTTCCCATCAGGCCACACCTACCTTTGCATGCCTCAGCATGCTGTGCTGTATGTAGTGCAGAGGACCCCATGTCCTGTGACAGACAGGATCCCACGTCCCATGACAGAGCTCAGGAGAAGCCTAGCAACATCTATGTGTGTGAATGTTAAGTCTGCCGCACACATCCTGGCTACCACACAGCCATTATAAATCATTTCTCACCCATGTGAAGGTGCAGGTTTTGGTTTTATTTACAACGTCTGAGTCACAGTCTCCCCTTTTGGTGTCAATTAAGTAGACTGTTGGTGTTGCCCACAAATGAGCTTGACGTTGGAAGTGTCTTTGGAAAGATCACACATGGTATGATTATGGTTACAATCTAAACACTAGACTTGCAGAAAGGTATGAAAATGGCCCTGCTATGTAATAAAGCTACATCTGAAAGAGGCAAAGCCTTCTTAATATATACAGAGTGGATCCTACAAGATTGGAAAGCTTTGGGCCATTGCTTAACTGACGACATTTATTCCCTTTCTTAGTGGGACACAAAATTATAAAGTATCTTACAACTGGCTGCATTACATGTTCATAAACCATGGCATGTCAAATCATGGCATGTCAGGCCTCGGCAGTTCCGAAATAACATTGTCAGAATGCCTCAAATTACAGTTGACAGCGTAGGATACAGAGATGGAGGACTGGAAAGAAACAAGGGTGTGGGGGGGGGGGCGGGGCTGGCCAATGGAGACTGCATATGAAGGGAGGGGTGAGGGTGGAACCTCGCAGGCTGGTGGAGAGAAGAGAAGGCATTCATTGTGTGTGCATGCCGTGTATGTGTGTCTATGTAAATGTATTTTTATATGCACGCACGTGTTTACTTGTATGTGTGCATGTGGAAGGCAGAGTTCAATCTCAACGGTTGTTCCTCAAGTACCATCCATAGATCGTTTGAGGCAGGCTGTCTCCTTGACCTGAAGCTCTCTGATTAGGGTAAGCTGGCTGGGCAGCAGTCCCTGAGGAAACATTTGTCTCCTCTTCCCTAACACTGAAATTGTAGGCTTGTATCACCGTGCTTGGGTTTTAAAATGTGCTTCCTAAGGAATGAACTCAGGTTTCCCAGGCTTGCAGTGCAAACATCGCACTGACTGAACCAACCTGGATTGGCTGAGATGATCGAGCAAGTTTTAGTGATTTCTTCCCCATGGCGGGTGTGCTTGTGCACTCCCCAGAACACTTTGGGAGCATAGCCTGAAGCGGGGAGAAGAGATATCCTCCCAAGCCTCCCAGACAGGGAAAGGGAAAGCCGGTGAGGAGGTGGGGCGGGGCGGGGCGGGGCGGGGCGGGGCGGGGCGGGGCGGGGCGGGGCTGTTAGCTGCAGAGGAGTGCGACGTGATACCCACCACTGTGCGGAAGATGAGTAAGAAGCAGGAGAAAGTGGAGCGAGCAGGACAGGGCAGGTGGCAGGAGGAGAGGGGAAGAGAGGGGCTGGAAGAAGGGGAAAAGAAGACACAGCCGGAGGGCAGGAGACTGGAAAGAAGAGAGAGTTACTGGCCAATAATTCAGCCCCTAAAGCAGCTCCTCGGCCTCACTGGCTTCTTTCTCCTTCCCCCCTCTAAAAAGAAACCACCATTACTACTATTACACTACCGCGCAGAGGATTCACCCAAAGCCTTGGAGTGGTTAAGAGCAATTGAAAAAGAATGTGGGCTGGCGAGATGGCTCAGGGGTTAGGAGTGCTTGGCTGTTCCTGCAGGGTTCTAGGAACTTGACTCCCAGCACCCATGGTGGGGTAGCTCACAGCTATCTGGGACCCCAGCTACAGGGAATCTGATCCCTTCTTCCGGCTCTGGTAGGCACCTACACACACGCCATACATATCCAGGGATACAAGAACATTAAAATTTGATCTTTTGGAAACCCATTGTGTGTTCGTGTTGGGGGGGGGGCGGTGTTTGCATGTGTGTGGCATGCAAGTGTGCAGGTGTGCTCGCCTATGTATGCATGTGTGGAGGACAGAGGCCGACCAAGTATCTTCTTTACTGTTGTCTAGCATATTCTTTGAGGCAGAGTCTCTCACTGAAGTTGGAATTAGCCTTAGTTTGGATCCACTGTTAGCTCACCTCTCCAGAGCTAGGTTTACAGACGTGAGAGGCCATGCTGGATTTTTTAACGCGGGTATTGAGGATCCAAACTCAGCTCGCCATGCTTGCCCAGTAAGCAGTTTCCCACTGACCCATCATCCTAGCCCCAAGAGTAGCTTTGACCACATTGTTTGCACTGTGATCCTTTGCTTCTGTGTACATGTAGCTTTAGGAAAAAAGTAATGGCATCACTGTGAGGTCTCAAACATTTTCACAGGAATATGTCACAGGGCAAGGTATGTGCTCGGTACCTGTCACCTGCAGACACCACTGCCTCACTGTCCTCACCATAATCACCTTCATTGTTATCATTTAAAAGGTAAAATTGATGTGTGTGTAAGAGACTACATAATAGCATTTGTAGACAGTGGGAAGGTAAGAGTGTTAAAGGAGAAAGACGCCGTTTCCTAGAAGGTCTGCCTGTCTACACCTGGAGCAGTCAGGCCAGGAACATTCTCTCCCTTAGAGCCCCTTCCCATTGTAGATAGGCTCTGTTGCCTCTGTTCAGATATCATCTCCTTAGCATATTCCTCAACACACATACACACACACACATACACACACACACACACACACACAGAGAGAGAGAGAGAGAGAGAGAGAGAGAGAGAGAGAAGGGATTATCTGGTTGACTTTTTCTTTTTAAAAAGATTTTTATTCTATTTTTAATTCCATGCATGTGGGGGGAGGGGTTACATGCACATGCATGTGTGTGCCAGAAAGAGACATCAGCTCCTGGGGCTGGAGTTACAGACACTGTGAGTGTCTGATGTGGATGCTGGGAACCAAACTTGCTTGGGTCCTCTGGGCAAGCAGCCAGTGTTCTTAACCACTGAGCTGTCTGTCCATCACTGAGCCATCTGTCTGTCCATCGCTGAGCTGTCTGTACAGCACTCCTCATGGTCCCTGTGATATTGGCTTGTCTGCTTGTTTACCATTCTCTCCTCAATACCATGGAAGCCATGTTAGAGCAGGGGGTCTTCCAGTTTTGGGTGAATTTAGTATTTTATTACAGCCCTTAGCTTTCTCCGATGTCCAAAGGATAAGAGCGATCTCAATGAATCAATCATTTAGCCCACGATTGAAAGAATGCTCTCCAAATGGTGATTGAGTGGACATGAGCCTGAGCTTCTAAGGCTGGGGGTGAGACTTTGGACTTGACTTTTGTGGTCTCTAGGGGTCTGACAAAGATTTGAAATCCCTAGAAAGACCCTGTCAACACCATTTATTTATTCAAAATAGCTTGTTTCTGCTGGGGAGTGGTGATGTACCGCTTTAATATCAGCATTTGGGAGACAGAAATAGGTGGATCTCTGAGTTTGATGCCAACATGTTCTAACCAAAAAACAAACAACAACAAAACCCACAAAACAACCAACCGACAACAAAACCACCTTGGTTTTGTTTTTTTAAAGCTCCACCACGAAAGCTTCCCTGAGGCATTTCTGAGGCACACACCTTTGGTGTATTTTGTTTATAGAGAGACACCTGACAGAGAAAAGACCCTTGACATAGATGACACATCCTCTTGGCCTGAAGTGTCAGCATCCCCCTCCCTCGGCTTGCTAGTGCATCTGTAGGATCTGTAAGGTCCTGCCAAGGCCGACCTTAAGCCCTGACCGGTGAGCCAGAACAAAGCCTGCCCCCACCCCCAACCGCCTCCAGTGTGAGGAAAACCAAGCTTGCCTTTGCTGCAGCTCTCAACTGTGTTCTCCCTTGAGATGCTATCCTCAAGTTTGCTAGAGAAGGCTCCCTGCCCGGGCTTCTTGATCTGGAGCCTTAGACCTTTATGCCTGCCCAGTTCCCAAGCCTTTCTCCTTTTCCTGTCCTGTGGAGCCAAAGGTCTGATTCTCACCTTGGCCACCAACCTGCTGCCTGAGAATTAAAACAAACAAACAAACAAACAAACAAACAAACAAAGCCCTGTCTATCCAGATTAGGAGAATGAGCTCCCAAATCAAGCTGACTGTGACACTGACTAGCTCTGCGGCTGGGTGGGATCAGTTGCTATTCTCTGAGCGCTGGGTTCTTCTGCCCGAAAGGAGAGTAGTGCAATCTCTCTGTAGGCAAGTAAGGGATGAAACAAGTAAACAGTGTTGCACACAGACCCTCCCACAGAGCAAGAGAGCAGCGTTAGCTAGCCTTGGTGGGAGCTGCCTTTGCTGGACTTTAACATTTTATTTTTAAAGAATCAGAAGGACTTGTTGGAAGCGTATCTGTTTCCCAATGGTGGATATGCGGGGCAGATAATTTTAGGTGCTGCAGAGATCTCCCACAAACCCCTTCCAGCTATAACATTCCAAGAGAAGATTAAGTTCATTGCTTTAATTCAGACCTGTCAACTCCCCCCCCAAAAATAGCTGGGAATCTAAACTAGGGTTTGGAATGAACCAAGCAGGTGATTGCCGCCAGGAGGTGGGGGGAGGTATCATATTCCTGTCAAGAGCCACCTTGTGGAAAGTGCACACTGCTGGGTATAAGCGGGTGTTCTTTAAAAGAACTAGCCTGGAGCTGGTTGCTGGAGGCCCAACCAGTGCCTTTTGAAGGAGAAGACAGAGGTGGCTTGGGCCTGGCTGGGGACACAAACACAATGGGTCATATAGTTTTTCAAGAGAAATCTTCCTTAAGAGGAAGATTTCTTTGTGTGCTCACGTGGGAGAGCAGCAGGGGGAGGAAGCTCTCACCTGATGTGCTGAGAAGACACAATGGAGAAGGTGCTAAATAAAATGACTGGGAGATCGCACCTTTAATTTCGTACCTTGAATTTCTATTGCGTTGGTCTTCTGAGAAGCTTGGACCGCTCACCCAGATTGCGAAATGACTTGGCCCCATCCTCACAGTCATCTTGAGACCAGGATGACAGCAGGGACATGTGACACCCTGCTCAACAACACAGACATCAGTCATGCTGAGGTCCGGCACTGGGTAAATACCAGTCTATTTATCAGCTTGTGGCCTTGCTGTCACCTCATTCCTTACCAAGTGCTAAGCCAGTTATATGAAACCTGCCTTCAGCAGGGCTGGGGACTAACGGGGGACTGATCACTGGTTACCCAGAACTGGAGTGCGTGCGAAAGAATCCACCAGCCGAGCTGGGGAGGTCAAAGGGTAAATCGGGAAGCAGGTTGCATGGGGTTCAGGGTTACCTCAATAGGAAGCTAAAGTTGGGAGAGGACACCGTCATAGACTTGAGTCTTAGAAGTGCTGTCTCTGTACCTGGTGGTAACAGCTCCAATAAGATGCAGTGTGTTAGCATGTACAGAAAGTGGCTGTCCTGGAATTTAGCAAGTGTGAAGTATTTGCCATGTACCATGCAAACCTGTGTTCCATCCCTGGGGAGCCACATGGTGGAAAGAGAAAAGAGACTCACAGAAATTGTCCTCTGTCTGTGCCCGCCCCCCACATGCACACAATATAAGTAGGGTTGTTTGTTTGTTTGTTTGTTTGAATTTTTCAGGCTGGGGAGATGGCTCGGTGGGAGATGCTCTCGCTGTGCAGGAATGAGGCCCTGCATCCAGATCCTCAGAAGTCACACCAAAGTGAGTGCGGTGGTGCACACATTCTCAGAGCAGGAGTTTCTACCAGGAGACGGGAGGCAGAGGCAGTCCATGAGAAGCTCACAGGAAGCATAGCTTATGCCATAGTAAGTGTTTAGAGAGATCCTGTTTCATAGGAGGTGCACACCACAACACACATTTGCTTATAGTCACTGCCCCAACCCACCCTCGTCCACACTCACACACACACACACACACACACACACACACACACACACAAGCTAAAAACAAGCAAACAGGGGATGGAGAGATGGCTCTGTAGTACAGAGCAGTCACAACTCTCTCTGGGGACCGGAGTTCAGTTCCCAGCACCCATATGGAGTGGCTCACAACTGCCTGGAACTACAGTTCCAGGAGATTGCATGCCCTCTTTTGGCCCTTATAGGTACCTGTACACACGCAGTACACATATACTCACTCAGGCATTCATACATACACACACACAAATACAAATCTTAAAAGAAAAACAAGATAGAAGCTTGCAGGTGTGCGCTCTTGTGCTAGCATCTTCTTGGATGCTATGGCAACACCAGTTTTCTCCACACTAGTTAGTTACCAATCTCCATGTTCAGGCTTGCTGACTGCCACTCAGGGCATCTTACCCCTGTGGACCGTGGACCAGAGACCCTTAGCAGCAAGGCACAACAATGCCTTTGTCTGAGTCTCTGTGGCCTTCATGATATTGTGGAATACAACAGCCACCAGGGACATCCGACTTTTCAAATCAAGCGTCTAGGCCCTCAGTCATACCAGCCATGTTTCCAGTGCTCCTTAGCTTTGGGTGAACTCTGACCCGAACCATACAGACATAAACCACCTCCAGTTTAGTATACAATGTCCTGCTGGGCAATGTGGACACGTGGGTAGCAGAGACTCAATGTGGGTGTCTGTTAGTGAGGAGAAACAGGGAGGACAGCCAAGAGCATGATGGAAGAGAGAAGCCAAGGGACAGTAGTTCCTAAAAACCTAATCCCTGAAGCCTCCCTGCCCTGCTCTCATGCTCCCCTATCCTCCTTTTCCTCAGAGGTGTTTTAAAGTCTCACAGAAGACGTGAAGACACGCATGTTGTGTAAACACGGGATTTGGTCGACTAAATGCCCATAAGGTCTCCAAATGAACTAGGTTACAGGACTGGACTGGAGCGGTAGCTCAGCCTTAGAGAATTTGCTCAAGGCCCTGTGCTCAAGCCCAACACTGCCAAAAGAGAAGAATTTACACTTTTCAGCAAGTTGCACATACTGCTGCTAAATGGACAGCCATGGTCACAGTTCCTATGCACAACCCACAGACCTTCATTGTGGGTCCTCTGGATCCTGTGCTGGTTAACTTTTGTCAACTTGACACAGACTAGAGCCACACAGGAAAAAGGAGCCTCAGCTGAGGAATTTTCTCCATTAGACTAGCCAGTGGGCTTCTGACTTGACGACTGACTGGTGTGAGCCCAGTCCACTGTGGGTGGTGCCACCCCTAGGCAAACCAAGAGGTGCAAGCCAGTATGCAGAGTTCCTTCATAGTCCCTACTTCAGTTCCTGCCTCCATGTTCTCGCCTTGACTGCCTGTCTTGTCTTCCCTCCATGATGAACTTCAATATAAGAACCCTTCCCCAAATCGCTTTTGGCTGTGGTGTTTATCATAGTAACTGAAAGCAAGCTCCGACAGATCTCCATTTGACGGATGAGGAAACGGAGGAACAGGAGGCATGGTTTAAGCTAAGTCGGAGTAAAGGGAGCGTCCGAGGCAAGCAGGTCTGCTTCTAGATGTCAGAGTGGCAATTTCTACGCTTATAGTCCAATCAAATCTAGGGATCATCCTGAAAGTACCACCCCACATCCCTGAAACATGCAGGGTGTTTCCTTCCTTCTCAATTCACTTCCCAAGTGTCTTCTGTGTTTGGAGGCTGAACTGGGGCCTCCTGAAGAAGCCATGATGTCCCTGAATAGGATCTTGATGGGGGCAAACATCTGATCTCTATAGGGAAGAATAGTTAATGTTCTGACATGGTCCTAAAGTTAGGATTCTGGTGGCTCCTACTGAATTTGACTCAGAAGGACACAGACTCGTACAGAATCTCAATATATACTAGTTGAGCAACATCCACGAGACCAGGCTGAAAGTAGGTAGTCTGCTCTTGATTCAGGAGGAAGCAGTGAGCTGAAGGTCCAAGCTCCTTTGGCTAAAGGAAACAGTAGCCAGCATAGCAGGGGAAATGATGGTAGAGATGACCATAATACCTCTCATCCCGCTTCCTGTGTGAATTACTGCTGGTTGCGAAGGTTCAGGTCCTGTCCATAAGGAAGACATGGTTATTCTCGTGGGAGCAAGGTAGCAGTGGAGGTTCAGGCCTGCCTCTTTCCCCACCAGGTTTGCAGAAAGGTGGGTAGGAGTCTCCAAACCTTTGATACTCACCCCACCCCAGAAGGGTGCCATGGTGGCTTCTCGGTTTCAATAAGAGAGGAAGAATGCTTGTGAGTATAGCTTTTCTTGGAGACGCAGACAAGCCACAAAAGAACATCACTTTGGGGCAAAAAAAAAAAAAAAAAAAAAAGACTCAATTTTACTCATCAGAAAGGCAGACAGGGTGGGGGTGGGGTACACACTATGACTCTCAAAGACTTGGCTGGGAACAGTCAAAACACTCCTAAGTTGCAATCTATGAGATATTTTTGTTACATGTTATTATTGGCGAGGGCTGAATATAGCCCTGATAATTTTTCAGTTCAATGAACAGAGAGACGAGGAGCCAGGGAGGCAGGAGGAACTGAGGTATTTCAGGAGTCAGACCCTTCTAAAAATAGGACCACGTTTGATGGTGGAAGCTCTGAATATGTCTCCCCTTCTCCTCCTGTACCTGTGAGGTGGGCTTTGATGTCTACTCCCTTCTGTCCAGCTTGCCTATCTTCTCAGTAGCCCCTGGACGAACTGAACATGTTAGCCATGGCTGGCCTCACGCTCCCCCCTAAATGTGTTTGTGTCCCGAGGTGTCCCAAGTTTGTCTGGACACATGTCTCTGCTTCGAGTGGCCTTTCCAATCCTTCTATGGTTGGAAGATTAATTTATTTACCTCCTCAGTGTCCGCTGATGTGGTGCCTACTTGGGTCTACCTTGTGCCCTCTCCTCCATTTGAATGAACTGTTTTCTTCCTCTCCATTGCCCCGGGGAAACCACAGCAAGTGACCCTGGTGTTCTAGTCCTCTGTACACGGCTCTATCTGTGGCACAGGACCGTGAGTATCAGTGCCATGGGTGATGTCCGGTTTATCTTTGATATGGCAGTGACTGATGAATGAAGAGGTACGTTTGCTGCATGGTTCTGTAAAAGGATTTGGAACATCTCTTCGGGATGACCAAAGCAATGACATGGGCCAGGGGTTGCCTTTTGCGTAAACACCACATCCACTTGTAGAAACACATATATTCATAAGTCTCTCAAGGATCTGGCTAGAAAACTGGCACAAGATTATGATGATGTGGATTCCAAGAGCTAGTTCCCAATCTCTATCAAATTAAAGTCTTCTGCCTTTCATCTGAATGAGTCAGAAGAGCTTTGTCCAAGGAACCAAACATCACCAAGTGAGATAGTTGTCCAAAGAGTGTTGGTGGTAGTGTGTGCACTCTCTCTCTCTCTCTCTCTCTCTCTCTCTCTCTCTCCTTCTCCTTCTCTCTCTCTCCCTCTCCCCTCCTCTCTCTGTGTATGTGTGTGTGTATAGCGATATATTCCTAAGCAACCTGAACATTTAGCAAAGACCTCTCTTCATCCCTGTACTTGTGCAATTCTGTTTTCAAATTCCTTTAAAAACCAAGAAGAAAAAAAAAGTGTGTTAAATTCAAATTGCGGCTCTCCCATAGAAGTATGTGTAGAAGTATGCCAACAAAGGTTGAGGCCAGTAATTACGCGGCAGCCGTGCTCTTGTTCATGATTCTCATGCAAAGCACTGCCTGATCCCAATTAGCGCCGGCTTGTTTTTGCCTCTCTTGGTGTGCTGCCTCCTGCCCACCTTCCGGGGACTCCTCCCTGTGGGTTATTTGTTCAGACGCAGTTCCAGACACACCACTGTGATTTCCTTCTTAATAAACGCAATCCAGTGAGAAACGGAAGACAATGAGCGGCACCTGCACTGCTATTCTAACTTCTCCTTCCCGCCCACCAGCAGAGTGGGGCTATGAATAAGTTGAGAGCAGCCAGTCTAAGAATAGTAACAGCGCTTTCCCATAAACACGCGGTCATAAAACTTCTGCTCACGAGAAGGAAGGACTGGCGTACCCTGCCGCCACCATTGTTGGAAACTTGGTAGGAATGTCACTCTGAGGGCCAAATGTTTGCTGTCCGTGACCCAGCTAGTGACTGAGGACAGTCCTCATTCCATGCTGGAAAAAAGAAAAAAAAAAAAAAACAGCTGAGCATTCCTGAAATTGTGGAGAGTCCTAATTAATGTCAGACCAGGGAGAGCCAAAGCAATGGTAGAGAAAAAAAAACAACATAGGCTGCGGTGTCAGAAAACACAAATTTAGGTTTGTCTTAGTGTAATAAATACGTATTAAAGAGGGGTACGAGGAGATGTCTTGGTCAATACATTGCCAGTGTCTGCTTTGCAAGTATAGGAACCTCAATGTGGACTTGCAGAACCCACAGAAAGTCCTGGGTGCAGCAGCATGATCCTAGCATCGCAGAGGTAGGGTGGTGGGTCACAGGAGCGGGAGGGCATGTTGCTGTTCAGCCAGTCTGCATGGATACAGTGAGAGATGCTAGCTATGGCCACAATGACAGTCACTAGTTTTCTACAGAGATGTTATCCACAAGGAGGAAGCCTAGAGGTGAGGACCATCCCTACACTGGCCAGGTGATGGCAGGGAGAGCGAATCTAAGGAGGACATACACGCACACGCACACACACACACACACACACACACACACGCACACACACACACACACACACACACACACACGCACACACTGTTAGTCTCATGGGGAAATTGAGTCCTGTCTCTGCTTTGCTGTCTCTTGAGGACCTTGGAGGATGGGAACATACATTCAACATGTCATTTGCCGTTGGCATCATTAGAAGGGTCCGTGTGAGTGTCTTTACGTACACGCCCACCACCATTATTTCCAAGTCAGTTTGTTACCCTGGAGAGGAATAGCAACGGCTTTGGCCTTGCTGGCTCTGAGGTTTTTCATTAAGTTGGATCACTGCCTAGCTTTCTAGTGTGGGGTCTCTGTTTGTGTCTGCATTACTGCCCCTTTCGCCAATCCACTCTTTGGGGGACCCATTCTTTGGGGGAAAGGAACAAGTTTTAGGAGCTGCTCTAGAAAGAAGCCTTCCCACATCAGCATGTACGCTGTGGCCACATGCTAACTCTCAGGAGTTCTCTAAGCCCCCACTCACGGCACACCCACTAGGTTACAGCTGCCTCCTCTTCAAGCATGCCATGTAGGCTCTGGCCAGAGGGCCTTTGCACTTGCTGCTTCTTCTAGGCGAGTGCTCTGCCAGTGACATCACTCCCTTCAGGCCTGCGTTCAAATGCCACCTTTCCAGAGAGCCCCGTCTTGAATACTCCCTGTCAAATGACACACCTGAGCCTTATCATTTTCTTCACTCAGCTTATTTCCCCCATGGTATTTACTGAACATCTGTCCCAGCTGTCAACAGATGACCTGTCTTTGTCGTAGCCAGCTGCCTTGGCCCTGCTTAGGACGAAGAACTGGTTCCCCTGTGCCAGCTGGCACCACGACAAACTTAGCCAGTAGAGGGCACTAGAGGGACACTGGAGGCCTCAGGCTCGGGTGTGAGGTTCTCTGGAGGCATCTCCCTGTGGGCAACTTAATCCTGTCCCCCTAAAGAGAAAATGTCCTAGCACACTCCTCCTCCTGGGAAATTCATGACTTTCATGGACGGGCATCTCCAGTGTTATCCTGACCTGGGACTAGTGAGAGCAGCTTCCCGGAGAGTCCTACCTTCATGGAGTCACCAGCCACTTGGTTGGTTTCCTCCAGCCTTACCCCTAGGAACCCTTGTAGGATGTCCTTCTAGCTTGGGCATACTGTCTCAGCATTCCCAGTGGCAGACTCCTGGACTTGGAAAGAGTTCTCTTCCCCTTGGTAATTCACGCCCTACTGTAGGTAATCATGTTTAACTTGGAACTTTTTTTTTTCTGTCAAAAGAAGTGTGATGTTCCAGGCTCCCATCTGGTTCCTGGCTGACGCGGTAAATGATATATTGGGAACGAATACATAAACATAGAAGAGGATTTCAGTTGAAGAGGATTGTATCTGTTAATTACCCATTTTATATAACAACCTCTCAGAATGCAAAACCTTGTTTTGTTTACTTACTATGCCACCAAAGTCTAGGAGACACACTCTCTGTGATGAGCACTGAACAGGGTTTTGGAGGTTGGAAGGAAGTAGCAAAGGAAGAGAGGAAGGGGTAGGCGAAGGGGAAACAGAGAAAGAGCAGAGCATGGGTGGATGGATAGATGGATGGAAGAGAGGAAGGGGAAACAGAGAAAGAGCAGAGCATGGATGGATGGATGGATGGATGGATGGATGGATGGATGGAAGAGAGGAAGGGGAAACAGAGAAAGAGCAGAGCATGGATGGATGGATGGATGGATGGAAGAGAGGAAGGGGAAACAGAGAAAGAGCAGAGCATGGGTGGATAGATGGATGGATGGATTGATTCATGCATGCATGCATGCATGTGTGCATGAGTGGGTGGGTGGATAGGTGGATGGATGGACAGAAGGATGGGTAGGTGAGTGTGGGTGAGTGGATGGATGGGTGGATGCATGGATGGGTGGGTGGGTAGATGGATGGATGGATGGGTAGGTGAGTGGATGGATGGATAGGCGGATGGATGGATTGGTGACCTTCCCCTAAACTCTTGGCTGTCAGTAGATGGCCTGAAAGAGCACCTGGTATGGTTCAGACGATTTCCATTGAAACTTTCCATCCTTCTACGAACTGCTTAGAATATCAAAATACCTCGCCATCAAATGCCGGAGCCTGAGGACCACACCTAGTCTTGTGACCCTCTTAGAGGCACATAATCGAGCCAAATCGAGCGGAGGCCTGGCCTCCTCTCTCTTTGACTAGATAGTCCTGTCTATGTCACCACCTAATCTCCGGTGAGAATATTCATTTTCTCGCTCCACAGAAAGACAGACTAGTGGACTCTGAACTGAGCATTTCATGGCACCATAAAACTTACTGGCTAATTAAAATACTTCACAATTAGAGCAACAAACTACATTCCAAGCAACTGGGCCCATTTTGTCATCTCTGGAAACTATAGGGAAAAACCCGTGTGGGGATTAGTGAGCTCTGAAGGGCGTATTTAGTTATTTCTGGCCCTCACATCTCCTTTGGCTGGCTTGGGGTTTCATTCTCCTTCGCCTTCCATTTTTTCTACGAAGGCCCCCGTTCTTTTAGACTCACGCTGTTGTCTGTTTATAAAAATAAACCAAAAAGAAAGCTACAAAATCCCAAAGCCACAGATTACAATTACCTAGTAAAACACATAATAAGAATATAATACAGCTAATGAAAGAGCACCAGGGTGTGTAATACCAGCCTCCCAGATGTAAATAACGACTGTCTGTTTCAATTACTGTTTTCTTTTTACCTCAAATTCTAAAGAGCAGCAGAGGAAATTAGTGCCCTTGAAACTCAGAGTTGCTGGAACGTAGCCACAAGCCAAGGGAAAGTGGGGAAGAGACCAGGCATCGTAGTGTTAGACCTGGATGGCGCTTTCTTCAAAGAGGATGAAGATGTGAGAGAACAACCACCACAACAAATCACGTGAAAAGATGCTTGACACAATTAATGGTTAGGGAAAGAGAAAACAAAGTCACAGTGAGATGTCACTTTTTTAAACTAAGAAGGCAGGGGCTGGAGAGATGGCTCAGCAGTGAAGAGTTCAGACTGCTCCTACAGAAGACCCAAGTTTGGTTCCCAGTACAAACAGCTGCCACCTGCTTTACGGGGAGTCTGGAGCCCTCTACTGGATTCTGACAGCACCTGTATTCATATGTGCACATAACCACACACAGACACATACCCATAATTAAGAACAAATCTTTTTAAATAAAACTAAAAACTAAGGTCAAATAAAAAAAGGATGGAGAGAAAAGGGAAGACAGCCACTGTTGGCTAATGGTTACGATAAAGTAGACTCTCACAGGCTGCCAGTGTGAATGCAAGAGCACAGTCTTGACAAATGTTAAAAGGTTGAACGTGAAGCCATTCTAAGGCCCAGCCATTTCACTCCTAGATAAATTTTCAAAGGGACTGAGGACGATATTTAAAGAGATAGTTGTATAAAGGAGTTCCTAAGAGCTCTGACCACCATAGCCCAAAGTGAGAAGTCCAAGCATCCGCCAATGGACAAACAGACGAACTAAACTGGGTTTTGTATGATGGAATATTACCATTAAAAAAAAAAGAAAGGAACTTGAGCCTGTCTCCCACAAGGCTATGGGTATATCGGGGATGATGGAGAAGAAAGATTGTAACAATCAGAAGCTGTGGAGGGCTGCTGCGGAAATGTCTCCTAGAAATGACAGGCTCATCACCTCCACAAACTCTCAGCATCTATGGCTGCCAGCATAAGACTTGCAAAGGGTAAAGCCAGCCAACATTCTAACAGCGAGGGGGAAGAGACTCACGAGTGGGAGTAGAAGGGAGATGTGATGTAAACATTGTACTCATGTACGAAACTACCAAAAGATAAACCAATGCTAGAAAGGGAATCTTGCCATGTGTTACAACAGGGACAGAGCTGGAAGGCATGTGCTGAGTGAAGCAAGCCAGCCTGGAGCATACTGTCAGACTCCAATCGTATGAGATACCTAGAAGGGGAACTTCACTGAAGAAGAAAGCAGAGCACAGGTTATCATGGGGACCAAGAAGGATGGTACTCATGTGTAATACATACACCGTTTGTGCTGGAGAAAATGGAAGGCTATTAGCTATGCAATAGACACCCTCCCTTATCTACAGAGTTGTTACATTCAAGCAATGGGTGCCCAGAGCTGCAGAGAGCACGGCCCTGTATAATCACGGTCACACCATGGCCACTGGGTTGTACATTCAAGGTGTCTAAGCAGGACAGCCTGAGATTTTGATCATTTTCCAGAAGGACGTGTGCTTTCAGAACTTATAAACTGCTTAGTTCCGGAATTTTCTACTTAGTTTCAGAGCATGGTTTACACAAAGTACCTGAGAACATAGAGAGCAGACGAAGATGGGGATGGGTTCCTAAGGACCATGGGGATGCAAGTAAACCCGACGGCATTGAATGAGCACCCTCACATACAGGTAATAAGTATGATATACAGTTGAGAAAAAGTATGTTTTGACATAACACAAAGAGAGAGAGAGAGAGAGAGAGAGAGAGAGAGAGAGAGAGAGAGAGGAAGGAAGGAAGGAAGGAAGGAAGGAAGGAAGGAAGGAAGGAAAGAAGAGGGAGAGGAAGAAAGAAAGAAAGAAAGAGCCACCATGCAACCTGAGTAGTAAATCCACAGGACAAACTAACAGGCCATTGCTAAGAGACTATTTCCTCTTCTGTTACAAAAACAAAACAAAACAAAACAAAACAAAACAAAACAAAAAACCAAAATGAACAACAACAAAAAAACTATAACAAACTTGATAAACTGAATTCTTCACTTTGGAAATAGCTCACTCACTCGGCCAATGAAGGTTTTCTAAGGTTGGCAAATACCCGGAGAGATGAAGGAGAGTACTTTCTTTCAGTCCTGAGAGGTTTAAACTTATCAAATAGAGAGGCATCTCCCCTTAGCCATGAGCTCTCCTTAGGACGACCAAAAGGTGCCTCTCGCTGGACTGGAGGGACCTCTCTCTCCATGACAGCGACACTGAGATGTTTAATAATACACAGACATATTTGGAGACAGGCAAGGGGAGCTGGAAGAGCAAAGACAATATGGCGCCCACAAACTGCTGGGTGAGAGAGAACATGGTGCCTCTTCTGTAAAGATGATGAAATGACACTTATCCTGGAGCACCAGCTGATCCCACTCAGGTCACCACTTCTGGATGCCTCAGAACAGATCCTGCTCGCATCCTGCACAGCTGGTGCACTGCAAGCTCAGCCTGGTGGGGGTCCAGGGCACAGCCCAGCACTTGATGGAGGGGAGGCCGGGGAAAGTAGACCTCTCTGGCTCAAGGTGCTAGGGTCTGTACAATCCCATTCAGCTTCGCCCCAAAACTACAGGACAGTGAGGAGAGGGGACAAGAGCTCCACTGTGCCAACACTGTGCCGATAAGCCCTGTACCAGTCTTCACTAAACACGGGGCTATCAGACAAAATAAGAGGGGCACACGGAATAATCAGTCCTGTTGGGGCAGAAGAGACCATTCTCTTCATAATCAATGCACCTAGGGATTTATTTCTTATATGCTTGGCTCCAGGTTGATGCTCTGTCATTCCCACCCTGACGGCATCCTGCCAGACACAGGGTGTGGGTATCAGTGGATGAACACTATGCTCTTTCATGAAGTCCTTCCCCTCTTGCTTCTCTCGTGTATCATCCCTTTCACCTCGCTGATCAAAAGCTGAGGCAGCGGGGATCTCTTGTCCGTGGCCAGGTGTAACCTGGCTATCGAAAACCAAGAATGCAGATGGTTTGATCACCGCTCAGCCGCCAGCTGGGCAAGTAGAGATGCCACCTGAACTATAGCCCTGGGGTTTGTCAGAAATGGACATTTTTCTTCAAAACAATGGAAGAAAGGAAGGAAGGAAGGAAGGAAGGAAGGAAGGAAGAAAGGAAGGAAGGAAGGAAGGAAGGAAGGAAATGTAGGCAGAAGAAGAAGATGTTTTGGGGAATTCAAACACAAACTCTTCAAATGCACAATAAAAATACAGCTCCTGAGATGTAACTTCTTTAGAATGAAGAGAAACCTCTCTCTCTCTCTCTCTCTCTCTCTCTCTCTCTCTCTCTCTCTCTCTCTCTCTCACACACACACACACACACACACACACACACACACCATCAGCCTTGGCCATCTCAACAGTCCAATGAGTGTTTCTGATCATTTACCCACGGGCTCAGCGAGGTCCATTGCCACACTCAGAGCCACGCAGCAAGAGCAGACAGAGTATGTACCAAAGCTGCAGTTCTTAACCTCCATGGTCCAGAACAACAAAGAATATGGCAGGAGTCTGGGGTCTGAGGACCTGTGCCATGCACGCAGATCTACAGCTCTTGCTTTGGAATGGTGTTGAGCAGTCAGAGGATACAGAAGGGTAACACACTTGGAGGACACATGTGAGGTGATGTAGGGGTGCTTACACAGTCTCCCCAGGGTCAGGGTTCACGTTTAGCTTGTTTGGTTCTTCTGATGGGACAGAATCTTGCTCTAGGTTCGGTTCATATCTAGCATCAGCACCTTGCTCACCTCCTGCTTACATGAAAAGAGAGCGAGCCTTGGTCTTCATGAAAAGAGAGCGAGCCTTGGTCTTCAGACATTTTCTGGCTCCCACACTTTGCTGGGATGAACAATATCTGTCTATAGTTATTTTCTCTACATCATTTAGTTTCATCCTTATCTATTTTTGGCAAACCATATTGATCTTTGCTTGGTAATGGAGATAGAAAGATTCCTTTTAAAACAAAGTTAATAAATCTATGAATTGATTTAGAGAAAAAAATTTCAATATTAATGAAATCTTAAAGGCTTTAAAAATTAAATAAGAAGGGCACGGAGGGAAGAGCAGGCGAAGAGTGACAGGGGCTTGGAAAGGAATGCCCTGCATGGCTCAGCACAAGGTCAGCGCTGTGAGTTGAAGGTCTGTGGACCTCTGAGCCCCCAGACGATGGCATTGGGAGCTAGAGCCTCTGGGGGTGACTCCGGGATGAAGGTGGAGCACCTTCCCCCTGCCCCATGGCTGGCAGTATTGCCCTTAGGAGGAGTACTGAGTGAGAGATCGTCTCTTGCTCTTTGCCTTCTGAAGACACAGTAAGAAGCAACCTCTGAAACCAGGCTGAGTGCCCTCTAGAAGAACTTGGTGCCATGGCCACGGTGCGCATGAGCTTCTGGCTTCCATAACTGTAGGAAATGAGTCTGTGGTACAGCATGCTGGCTGTGAGATTAATTTCCTGCATGGATCAGGCTGGTGTCAGCGCTATCACAAGGAAAGGCTTCAACAGTCATCCATGTGGCTTACCGGTGAGATGTGTCAGCTGGTGTTCTCATGAATAGGGCAAGATGCCTGACTGAACAACATTAAAATAGGGGAGGTGGGGCACTTATTTCTGCTTCCAGTCTCAGAGGGCTCAGTCCAGTCAGGTGTCGTGGGGACCCAAGCACTTAGGCAAAGCATCATGGTGGTGGGAACACGTGGTGGAGAAGCCTCTTCCCCTCATTTCTGACTGGAAGCTGAGCGAGGAACAGGACCGGCTGAGGGCTAGATGCAGCCTCAACCACACGCCTCAGATGGCCTACTTTCTCCGAGAGGGCCCCAACTCCTAAAGTCTCCCTGACCTCCCAAAATAGGAACACCATTTTGGGACTGAGCGCTTAAACATGAGCCTTTGTGGGACACTAAATACTCAAACCATAATAACAGGGTGTCCTATGTCCCACACAGCTGACACCTTCTGTCTTCCCAGCCACCCTTCAGACCTCACATAAGGATGATCCCGAATCCCAGAGACTATGTGATAAATTCAGTCTGCACGGGGAGGGAAGGGGCAAGTGGTAATTCCTTGAGAAGGCTTAAACTAAAACAAACTTCAATATTTATAAGATAGCACTTGCAGGATTAACCCATCTGTTTGTTAAATAGTTACACTCACCTACCCATGAAAAGTAGTGGTCTTAACAAACTCACATAGCCTGGGTCCTGTTGGGCCAATTAGATAAACTCTGGGGGAAAGAGGTCTGCAGCAGACAGTGTCTGGTAAGACCACACTTACTAAAGCATGCCTGGCTTTGTTCTCTTCTCTTCTCTTCTCTTCTCTTCTCTTCTCTTCTCTTCTCTTCTCTTCTCTTCTCTTCTCTTTCTTCTCTTCTCTTCTCTTCTCTTCTCTTCTCTTCTCTTCTCTTCTCTTCTCTTCTCTTCTCTTCTCTTTTCATATTTTAAGACAGTGTTTCTCTGTGTAGCTGGAAATCACTCTGAAGACCAGGCTGGCCTTGAATCTATAGAGCTCTGCCTAACTCTGCCTCCTAAGTGCTGGGATTAAAGGTGTGAGCCACCACTGCCCAGCTGTACCTCATGTTCAGTTGGAAGTTCCAAAACGGACAGTTTGGACTCTAATTAGACAGCCAGAATCAGTTTTTTCCTGGTTGTTACAGGTATCTGTTGGTGTGTAACAAATCATTCCAAAGATGCACAGACTGCACCAATAACAGACATGAATATTTCACACACAGGGTCATATGAGCTGCTTAGCTCGGGGATTCTGGCTTGGGGCCATGTTGGTAGCTTCCGGCAGAACTAGAGCCAGCTGTAGCCATCAAGGGCTCAGTTAGTGCTCTGGAATCAACTTCCAAGATGGCTCCCTCATGTGGGAAGTGGAAGTGGCTGGATTCCTCTCCATGAAGGTGACTGAGTGTCCTCCAACACGTCAGCTTTCTCTCCCCAACAGTGAGTGATCCCCAGGAGGGAAGACAGAACGTCCATGCCTTTGATGGATAAGACTGAGAAATTGCGTCCAGTCATCTCTGCAGATCCTGCTGGCTGTGCAATCAGTGAGGTTCGGTGCTGGAGAAGACTGTGCTAAGACAGCAAGACCTGGAATGGAGGATCATAGGACCATCATGGGTTCTGGGTTCCTTGTTCACCATCACAAAGCTAGCTGGAGTAGTTCCTTGACTGTGTTTTAAAAGAGGAATGAATGGCTGTGCTTATGAGCCGTACATTTGCATTATGAGCTAGTTGGGGAACAGGCCTAGTTATATGACCTGGGTATTTGTAAATATATTTGAGTCTCAGAGTCATTATCCTGGGAGCTTGGGGGCAGGAGGAAAAAACATGAGCATACAGAAAACACATTACATTATAACAACACACACATGAATGCATGTACACACAGACACAGCTGAAATTTACCCAATCAGTACAAAGCACCAATAACTAGTGAGCCTCCTATAGGAATATTATTAATACCTCAGTACACTAAAAATAATTTCTTTCCCCAGCTTCCTCTGTGTTTGGCTCTTGTCCGTCTTCTAATGGCCTAAAGTAAACGATTGCCTAACTAATCTTTTTATAGAATCCTGGACTCCGTAAACTTCAGAGCATCCTGAATTAAGCCTAAGGGTCTTCTGGAGTTCTGTCCTGTCTCAACGGCCTTCACTCTGGCATCCAGAGCTGTCCATTTCATTGATTTTTTTTTTGGGGGGGGGGGTTGGGGTGGTGGTGGAGGGAGGTCCAAACACACATTAAATAAGCCCAGTTTTGAAAAGAAACCAAAGCATTCACAAAACACTGTGCACATGACAGGCCCAGCTGAGAAGGACAAAGTGCAGGAGGTCAAGGCCCCTGCTAGGGTTTGACTGACTGAAATGCACCCCAGGTTCGCCCTTGGCCCAGCTGGGGGTGCTGTTCTGTGAGTTGGTGAAGGTGGGACCTACTTGGAGGGAGTGGGCCAAGGCAGGCTGGGACTTGAGGGTTACAGTCCAGCCTCTGGCTTTCTTTCTCTGCTTCCTGGTTCTCAGTCATGTGGTCTCACCACCATGAACCCTGCCATGCCATCTCTGTCTGGATGGAGTCAAACTAGACCCTTCTTTTCTTGAGCTGCTTCTACCGGGTAACTGATCACAGTGAGGGCAAAGGACGAATACAATCTGCAGCTGTCAAGAGTGGTCCACATTCAAGTTCCCCCTATCGTGTGTTATTCATTCCTGATCGCTCCCTTCCCCCTTTCCACCACGCGTGACCGTGAGGCCGAGAGCTCTCAACTGAAGCTCCTGAGGGAGGTCTTTCCAGTTGGAAAGCTGCTATGAGCATGCGGGTCACTAGTGGCTGGGACTCGGAGAGGGACAGTGCGGAGGTTGAACGATTTGGTACCAAAAGACTGTTAATTATGTTCCAGGCTTCCACAAGCGAGTAGGAAGATGCGCTCGACACAAGTCATTTATACATCACAAACGAAACCAAGGAGAGAGGAGCTTGAAGGTTCCCCAACCCAAAGAAGCGGTAACCCCCTGAGGAGAAAGAAAGGCTAATTAATTACAATGACTGCAACATTACTCAACGGATCCATGAATCTAACGACCACAGAGTACTTCCAAAGAAGCCTGCAATTCTTAAGTGTCCAAACAAAGGTTTCAAACCACACTGTGTCACTTTTAAGGACCCACGGTATGTGAGCAAAGGAACCTCAGCGTGTGTGTGCTCTTCTCACTCAGTCCTGAGAGCAGTCCTGAGGCTGTAGTACTGAGTGACAGGATTACAGTACTGGGAAACAAAAGCACCATATGGGCGGGAACTTGAGGAGCATGGTGGAATGGCATCTGGGATGTCTTGAAAACTGCTCCTAAGTGTGTCCTTTTACAAGAACGGCATTGGCATATTTAAAAGGTGTGCTGTAACCCAATTTGAAGGAGCTCTGACCATGTCTCTGGAAAGTTCCTTCTCCTAGTAAAAAAGTATTAACTTTTCAGGTGCTGAGTAGACTGGGAATTCCCGTGGAAGGTAGGGAGGGACACCTGAGCAGCTTGGAGCAAGATGAATGACCAACTAATGTGGGGATGTTGAACAGTGTATGAGTATTATGGCCATTCTGGTAGGTATTACCTAATGAACATTTCTACCCATTCTGTATCATCACACAGACTTAAGACAATTAGCATTGAAAGCCCCTATCATCCCAAAATAGGATATGGCCCAAGGGATGAGCAACCAAGCCTGCTTTAACCAGACCTAGAATCTAAAATATGTCGCCCAATGTATTCTTCATCATCATGTGGTAAGAGCAAGCCCTGTACCTAGGCATGGCACCACCTCTCCAGCAGATGAAGAACACAGTGGGGCAAATACTGCAAGTGAGTTATCAGCCCTCTGCTGAGTAAGCAGAGCTTCTGACCTTGACTCCTCAGCTCTTTAACCGAAGGCCTGCAGACCCTCCCAAGCAGCCTGCCAGGGCCAGAGGCCCGGGTGATCATGAGAATGCCTCCTCTTGTTTTTCTAACCAACGGCAACAAAGAACCATTGGCTGTACTGCTCAGTGGTTAAAGCAGACATTCAAACACAAAGACCTGAATCTGTATGTCAATGGCCACATATGTAAATTCTAGGTTTGCTAGAAAGACCTTGCCTCGATTAATAAGGTCAAAGGATGATCAAGGATGATTAACAGCACCAAACTCAGGCCTTCCATGTGCACAAATTCACACACACGTAAAACGAAGAAAGAAAAAAAAATGTGCACACGTAAACAGAAGGAAACCCATAACTAACTATACCAGTGCATTCACCGGTGCTGAGGGTACAACCAGAACTTCTGAAGGCTTCGTTCATCTCTGGCTGGTGGGTCAGAACATGAGCATCTTCCTTAATAAGCACTAATTGTTTGGATGAAAGAAAAAAAATGTCCCAAGGATACAGCATTCAAGAAGAAAAGCAAAAGGAAACAGCACATATGAAGAACACTTTGGCTTTCTTCATTCTGTGCCTGTCTTTTTAGAAGCACTAATCTAGGAATGTGTAATGAACGAGCCGTTCACCTATTCAATAGCTATGACATGGGTGCTTGCTAACCTAACAGTCACATTGATCTCGGGCTGTCTGCAGTCACACTGAATGGCTACTATCTGAAAATTCACTAAGTACCTATCCACTGACTGCAGACAGGGGAAGGCAAGGCAGCAATGGAGATAACTGAACAAGACATGGGACTTCTGGATGGAGGGGGGACTTCCGGAGTAAAAATATTGAAGATGGCTTCTCCAGGGGCCGAGTTCACCACTGTTTTCTGTTACATTTGCTCTAACATCTTGGTTAGAGCAAAAAGGATTTAGAAGTTCTTTCTGTATGCTGGCCTATTTTTCTCCAGCTTTTGGTTCATCGTAGACTATTTACTACTGATGAAGAGATGTAAGGAGAGGATGAGAGAAGAGGAAAAGAGAAGTGAAGAGGAGAGAGTTGTACAGAGAAAAGGGGGAGGGGAGAGGAGAAAGAGAATTGGGAAGAGGAAAAGAGATGGGGTGGGGAGATGGAGAAGGGGAGGAAGAAGGGGATGGGGACGCTCATAGTCACTAGACCAGAAGGCCTTTGGTTGGTCAACAGTAGAACCCTTCTGGAAGACTGACTTCTAGATTTCCTACTGAGGACTCTCAGAGTGGAGAAAGTCAAATTTGATATCAAATAACTACGTGGGATATGTTTGTGAGCTTGAGGTGTTAAAGGAACAGTTTATAAAAAGCCTAGTTAAATATAGGAAGTACAGTCACATTCCAGGTAACTCGAGATTTGAACATCCAATACGGCTTTAATGCGGGCAATCTAGTTGGCCCGTTTTCACAGCTGTATAATATATTGTGTCTATTTTAAGATCTGTAATTTTCCCTCCTTAGCTATTTCTCAACGAGACCCGAAAACATTTCCTCTCGCCTGATTCATGCTCTGCTATTTTCCACATGCACATTCTTCACTTTTATTTTTCTCTACTAAAATAAATATTTACCTAGTTTATATACCCCCTAACAGTAAGGGTGGGGGAAGCAATAAATAAACACCAAATGCTCCACGCTGATCTAATGGTCTATCAACTCCAAACCTAAATGTTGAATATCTCGGTCCCCATCCCCACCCTGCTGTTAACATGGGTAACTCAATGTAGAAAGCTATGGGATTTTGAAAGGTTTTGATGTTTTTAATTTGAGCTCTTAAAAGCTCCCTTTCCTTCCTGCATGGCAAGGAATATAAGTCCTCCAGGACGCAGTTTCCTCATCTGTGCAGTGGGACCACAGCTACTCATGGATGGACCAGCCCTGACGTATGAGAGGGGAGATTCCCATAAAAGTGCCCAACCTGCCCAATGAGAACTCCCACACAGCTGGGCTGTGTTCAGCAATTGATAATTTTAGACTGCACTTGGCTAACTGCTCTGTTCTGGTTGCTACTGAATGAGCCCTGCAGTCCTCAGTTTCATCCAGGTTTGGGTTTCATTGTGGCCCCCAAGGAGTAAAAAGATGAATTATTTGATTGTGAGGAGATATAAGAGATCATGTGTCGGGCTGCTTTGCAAATCAATTCTCCTCCCAAAGATGCTCCTTCCTGCTTGAGATATACGGCTTTGTATGGATTCTGGCGGCGGCTGTGTTTGTCATGTCAGAGGGCAAGGTACATGCAGATGGAATATCACTGAGCGATGTAATCCGAGCACACACTAGAAAACAGCCTCAGAGGGGGAACCCTTCACAGTGGCCCTGACAGCACCTCAAATAAGCATTTACCTAATCTCCCCGCTGATTCCTATCAGGGTTCAGTGACTTCACTCAGCTGCCGGCTGCTAACCAGTTAGGGCACGCTGATGTTCTTGTCCACACCGTAATAAGATCTCAGGTCTTTCCCATAGAAAATTAGACTTGTTGCTGGGGTGGGGTGCAAGCCCGAGAGAACAGTGAACCTCATGGCCAGTAGGAACCAGGTTACTTGTGTTCTATTTATCACTGAACGGGGGGGGGGGGGGGGGGGCATCGAGGAGAATGTTCAGCAAAGAGAAGGTGGAGACAAGCAAATGACTGGCCAGCAAAGGCTCATCACCCCTACCAACGGGCAATAGTACTATCCACTTATAACCTTTGGGCTGCTTTATAGATGCTGGTGATGAGCTGATCGTAAGGGTGTAGACAAGTTTCATTCAGTCATTGGATGTATACTGATTTGTCTTTTTTAATAAACTGGAGACAGAACTAGGACATGACTCTGGCATGTAGTACACTTTAATCTCCATCAGGTTATTTCCATCACAGGACAGCCATATAAAGTCATGGACTTTTATTCTAGGTCAGCAAAACTAGAAAATGAGGAGGGGGGTTATATAATGTACTCAGTGCCCCCCCTGGGACCCCCATTTCACATACAGAAAATTCTCCAATGTTTTCCTTTACGTTCTTTGGCGCTGCCACCATTACACTTGTGTTAGTAAGTAAACTAAAGATGGCTGGGACACAGCACAAGGTCTGATTGGTCTGATTGGTGAGTAACTTACTGGAAGGTAGCGCATACAGCACGGACACTCTGCACAGTGGGATTACACAGTTCTGAGTTAGACAGAACATGATGGCCTGAGAGTGCACCGTGCTGCTCAACGTGGTACGCAACCACAAATTACACACATCCCATTCTGGGGCCAGAGCAGAGCAGCATCACTGCCTGCATTAGAAGCAAGCCACATCTTACGATTGTACCTGGAGGGCTGGAAAGACGGCTCAGTGGCTAAGAGTACTTCCTACTCCTCCCGAGGACCCTAGTTTGGTTCCCAACATCCACATCTGATGGCTCACATGCCTATAACTCAAGCTCCAAGTGGGTGTGACACCCTACCATAACACTGAACTCATGTGCATATGTGCACATATACAAAATCCTGTCTTTGAACACTTGGTCCCCAGCTGTCAGTGCTGCTTTGGAAGGTTCTAGGAGAAAAAGAAAAGGCATTCTGAGGGGGAGGTAGGTCAATGGGCCTTGGGGTTTTACCACTTCATATCCACTTTCTGTTTCCTGACTACAGATGAACCTCGCTCGATCAGTATTCTCCCACTTCTGCTGACAAGTCTTCCTCCCCATTATGGATGGCATCCCCTTGGACTAAAAGAAACCTCCCTTCCCAGACTTGGTCAGGTATTATGTCACAGGGATTAGAAAGGTAAAGAATGCACCCCGGCTCCTAAGATCATCCTGCCGATTTCAGGCCTAAGTATAAGTCAGTTTTCTGTTGGACACTGCTTTGATAGGTGGACCAACATCCATGCATTAGCTAAGCCAAAAGGTGCTCTTGGCTGGCTTTCCTGAGTCACTTCCTCGGAGTCAGCTCTTCTCCAAGTACGGTTTTAAGTGGAGACATGTTCTAGGTTTTCCCTGTGTCCTTCCTAAGCAGGGGCTGGGGCAGGACTCTGCTCACAGAGGCTTAAGCCAGGGCTGGAAGGAACAGCAGGAGAATTTCCTTTCCTTGGCTGAGTTCTGTCACAATATACATTCCTCCTATTAAAATACAGTGTGTTTTTTTCCAAATGGCATGATCTACTTCAACTGCCGTATTTCATCTGTCATCTAGCCCCCTGCCTGCCCCGAACACCGGTCTTTTGGAACCATTTGGGGAGAAGGGACATGAAAAAGAAGAAGAAGAGAAATATATGATGGGGGTGTGGCTGTGAGAGGGGTGGGTGTCTATGAAAATTTATGTGCTGAAAAACAGCTGTAAAATGTTTAATGTTTCAATGAACGTTTTATGTTTACAATAAAAAATCCTCCAGCCAAGAAGGGCTTTAAAAGTTATAATTCTAGACAGTGCCAGAGGAAAAAAAGGCAAGGGGAACAGATTCCACAAAACCTTCCCCAGGGATTGACAATCCCCCCACTGCAACACACACACACACACACTCACACACTCACACACACACACACACACACACCCCATTCCTTCACAGGATGGATTTAGCACCTAGTTCAATAGTGAGGGAGACAGGGAAAAACAGCTATGGCACCAGGGGAGATGACCAACGAGAATGGAAATTTTACTCGTTCCTTCTGAAGTCAAGCACCCATGGCATGAAGCCTTGGCAATCCAGGCTCAGGAAGGAGAGGTAGAAGGAATAGTTCAGGACATTCGGTTCAGCCAGATGCTTGTTCGGACCTGACTAGTCAGTCAGTCAGTCAGTCAGTTTACTAACAGTGAGACTGACTGTGTGTATTAGGCTGGCTTTGACAGCGAGACTCAGATCCAAATTGAAAATCCATTGCAAGGGTTAGCACTGTGGCTCCATGGGTAAGGGCCCTTGCCACCAAATCTAACAGGCTAAGTTCAATCCTTGGGATACACAAAGTGAAAGGAGAGGATAGTCTCCTAGAAGTTGTCCCCCTTCCTGCAACCCACAAACACATGCCCTTCAGCACTAAAATCTAACAAATCCCCACTCTAAACTGGGTTGGCCTCTTAGTGTGTATGTGTGTGTGTGTGTGTTTGTGTGTGTTTGCTAGTTATGCTGGGTATTGAACCCAGAACTTTGAGAACACCAGTGAAGTGCTCTACCACTGAGTTACAATCCCAGTTTTCTGTTTGTTGTTTGTTTTTGTGACGAGGTCTCAGTAGGTTGCCCATGTTGTGGAATGGAGCTCTCCACTTCTATAAGGCCCTCAATGGCATTAGTCTTTCATGCAGAATGACTGCGGCCTGTGTGGTGGCTTCAAGTGTGGCCTGTGTGGTGGCCTTACAGACTCATAGGTTTGCATATTTGATCCCCAGTTGGTGGGGCTGGTACGGGGGGATTTGGATCTCTGGCCTTGTACAGGGAGATGTGTCACTGAGCGCAGTGTGCGGTCTCTGTCTTTAACTTGCAGTTAAGGATGGAAGCTCTCGGCTGTTCCCGCCGCCATGCCTCTGCTCTGCCATCACAGACTCCAAGCCTCTGAAACCATCAGCTTAAATGAAATACTTTCTAAATTGCTTTGAACATGGCATCTTATCCCAGCAATAGAAAAGTAAACTAAGACAGCCTGCCAACCTTCTTGCTTGAGAATTGTACCAACTGTGAATGAGCTGTGCAGAGATGAAACCTTAGAGACTGTCACCACCTTTTAGTGACAATTTAAATGTGGTTTCTGGGGAGAAAGGAGGGTGTCTCCTTTCCCTGATGTAGTACCCTTCCTGCTTATAAACTTGCATGTGCCTGGCTCCTGGCTGGGCTGGGAACAGTTTGGGGCAGGGAAACGATGTTCACGACAGACTCTGAGGAAGCTCCACATGCTAACTCCATTTTTTCCCTCTCTCTGGGGGTTCCAGGAAGTATGTGTCCCTTCCCTTAATGGGTTGCTGTATCTAGAAGGAAGGTTCTTAGTATCTACTATAGTAGGAAGGTCCCTGTGACAAGCTGGCTAGTTGCTTGGCTCTCCACGAAGTTTCACACGCACACCAGATCCAGAGAGACAGTGGACGAAACTCATGTCATCAACCAAAGGGAAAAGAAAACAAGGCTGCTGAAACCCTTGAGAACGGAGGCCTCGGGGCCACATCAGAGACTGTGCAGACATAGACAGTTAAATTCATGACACACTGTGGGCCAACTAGGCTGTTGCAGAACAGTGGCTTACACAAACCATGAGTACAAACATATTGACTCATGCATACATATGCATGCATGGGTCCATGCATACACAAGCACTCGTACACACCTTGTGCACACCTACATACACAAACACATATGCACACACATATGCATACACATGTATACAAATGCACACACATATGCCCAAACAGGTACACACACACACACACACACACACACACACACATGCAAAACCTATATATTTATCTACACATGATGTATTCACTACTGCACATAACATTACAAAGCAGTAAAATAAATATGAACTAAAACAGGCTGTGAAAAAAGGCACACACATGGAGGAGATTCTGGTTCCTTCCAATACCCTTGCTCAGGGTCTCGGGACTTCCCTATCAAAAACAGAGATGTATGAGCTACCCAGCCACACTCAGAATGCTTCCTTGCTAGAAATTATTGTTTGTGGATGATTAAAATGCATGTGGGCATCTTTTTATTTGCTAAATCTGGCAAAGCTCAGGGGTCAGTAAATGCTCTCGTTAATATAGAAAGGACCACAGTAAATATTCCAGGCTTTTGCTGGCCTATCTTTGTCAGCCATTGAACTAATTCATCATCATGTGAAGGAGCACCAGGCAGTCCTTACATACATAAGCTATCTCTGTTTCAATAAAACTTTATTTACAGAACCAAGAACATGTGTATATTAACCATAGGCTGCAGCTGTGGCGCCCCTGCCCTAGGGATAACCAAGGTACATCTTATGTGAGAGACTCCTGGTCTGTAAGACACAGAGCCTGTACTTACATGTCTACAAAAATATGGCCTTACACTGAAAAAATAAATGGGGGGTGGTTGATGGATAGTTTGTTACTTTCTGTAGGGTTTCAAGTCAGGGCCTGTAAATAGACAGAGAATGATAATAACTTCATTTAAAACTGGGGAGGTTGAGATGGGAAACAAGGCTATCTAACCTCACATATACATACACATGTACATATGCATACACATGCATCCATGCACACACACTTCATGCATATATGCATATACATGTGTACATATATACAAGCACATATGTATACACATGTGCATACATATCACACACTTGCATACATAAGCATACACATACACACATAGGCCCACACAGGTACACACACACACACACACACACACACCACACACACACAAATACACACATATACATCTAAACTATGTGCTCTGGTGGACTAGCCTTTATTGTGTCAAATTAAAAGCTTCCCCTACCTCAATTACTAGCAATTCAATCGGCCAATTGGCAGCCATAACACATTAACCTTTCTGCCAAATCAATTTCACCAAGTCCCCTTCCAGCACTCAGAGAAATTAAATGGCACCCCTATGCCTGTGAGGAGGGGCACGCTGTCTGCACTGCCTGCTCCAGCTCCCAGTTCTCACCTGGAACTCTTAGCAGGGTTCCTGACCAGGGCCCTTCTCTTCAGCAGAATGCCAGGAGCCTGCCTCGAGTCGTTTCCCCTATCCTACAAGCAGCTGGGTACAAAGGCCCAAGGCAGTGGATGCTGCCAACCAGTATCCACAGTGCGGGCATGGCAAACCTCAGCAGCCGTGGTGGTTCTGCTTGAGATAAACCCGCAGTCTTGCTGTCACAAGTCCTGGTGATGAATACATTCACCTGGACACTGGACCAACCCACTGCTGAAGTCACATGGATGTTGTGGGAGACCCCAGATCCATCCCTTCCTGCCACTTCTGGCCGGGGCATGGGGCGGGCACCTGGGCTGGCTTCCTAAGAATGGAAGGGCAAGCCTGCAGGTGGTGGCGCACGCCTTTGATCCCCGCACTCGGGAGGGAGAGGCAGGTGGATCTCTGAGTTCGAGGCCAGCCTGGTCTACAGAGTGAGTTCCAGGACATCCAGGGCTACACAGAGAAAGTGTGCCTCAAAACAAAACAAAGCAAAACAAAATGAATGGGAAGTCTCAGAAGATAAGGCTGATTTCTAGCTCTGCTGTGCTGACTGACTAGGGATCAGGTGCAAAGCAACAGGATGCTAAATTAACTGTGGATGAGCCAGAACAAGAAGTCTCTTTAAACACACATACACACACACACACACACTCCACCGTCTTGGAGAGGTGAGAGAATATACATAGATTTGTATTGTAAGATGCCAGTGGCTTTGGTGCAGTACAAGTCTCATTCTTTCTAAATTATCTCATGCCATCCCCGTGGCTAGCTAGGACACATATTCCTCGTCTGTAAAGCCCAGAGTCATACACAGAGAGAATCTTCAAATGACAAGTTATGTATAAATACCGATGTTATGTCTAATTATAACGGTAATGAAATCGCAGTCAGGATGATGGCCCCATCACACGCATGCCTCATATTTAATATTAGGACAGGGAACATGATCGCCCCAACTCTGGCAGCTTCCCAAATCTAGAAATGACTGCTGCTTCCCCTCCAATGACAGCCTTAGGAACTTTTATGAGACACACACAGGACCTTGGAAAATGTCACTTTTGCCTAACAGAGCTGTTTCTTTGGGAGATGGGATCAGAACCTCCGACTTGGAGGCAGGTGGCAGCTGCCACTTAGAAGGCTACTTCGAGTTGCTTGAGGCCTGAAGAAGGCATCCTTGACTGTGACAGCAGAGCCCCTCCCTGTTGATCTCAGCTCACAGAAGCATGCTAACGCCGTTCTTTTGGGATGGGGGGAAATGGACTGAAAGAAAGAAATATGGATAATGGGAAATGGGATTGTGCTGCCTGGTTAAAGGGCAGGTGAGGGGATAGTTAAGTAAGGACTCAGCCACAGGTGCATTCTGGACCCCACTTCTACAAATGTGACCTTGTAAACATGACTTTGAGTTAGGTCAGATCAGTGCAAGAGGAGCCATGGGAGTCACCTGAAGAACAGGGTGCCAGGATGTCCTCTGTGGCACATGGCTTTCAAACCTTCTTTCTATCTATCCCAGTAGCTATAGATGCTTTGAGTCACCCCTTCCCAACTTTTTGCTTTGTAAAGTTATTCTCTGCTCTGGAATCTGTTTATGGGCTTCTGTGGTCAAGGCAAGGATGGGGTTGTATAGTAGACACCAGGAAGCCATTTTGTATTGTGGGGGCTCATAACTAAGTACATTATGTATGTCTGTATGGGATATGAATGGGTGCCCAATATGGGAATGAGAGAAGGTACACGTGTGTGTGTGTGTGTGTGTGTGTGTGTGTGTGTGTGTGTGTGTGTCCCTAGTGACTACAGGGGGCACAGAAATGGCATCCATTTGTGTCCCCCATCTGACTCCTTTTTCTTGGCCATCAGATCTTCTCCCAACTTTTATGGTCTTCCCTAGAGAATTGTAATTGACTGATAGCCTTGTATTGAAAAAAAGAAGCACACAGGCCCTGAGCCCTGGGTTCTAGGCCCTGGGGTTTCTGACTCTACTGCCTTAGTTCATGGACTTTAAACTACATTCTGGGGAAATGGGTTGTATCTTTCCTGTCTCCAAACCAGAACAGAGGCATCAGTTAATCTTGGAGATTGAGCCTGATGATCCTTGTCCATCCTTCCATCCTTTTGTCTCTCTGGTCTCTGTGCTCACCATGAGCTGGAGCTGCCTAGAGTGACATGTGTGTACGTTGAGGACCAGCGCTGCGAAGGCACATCTGATGAGTCTTGTTTATACGTGGTGCCGGATGTCTTCTATAGTTCTGAGGTCACTATGCCTTGTGTATCAGGGAGGGGCAGACAGGTGTTCTTAAGAGAAGGGCTATCTGCCTGGGATATGGTTGAGTGGTAGGGAATTTGTCCAATATGAGGGAGAACCTGAATGTGACCCTCAGCTCTGAAGACAGAGAAGAGAGAACGGAACCTCATTAGGATGATGTAAACCACAGTGCCCACCAGCAGACCAAGCTAAGTCTACCCAGTGGATCAGGTCACCCGTGGAAATGGTACCCCACGCCAGACCAACCCCCACGCACTCTCCCATTCATTTTGCCAATAAGGAAACTCGGTACCCTCTATTTTCACAAAACCCTGCAGACCGTATCATATGTTAAGTACCATCATGTGTTAAGTACCATCATGTGTTAAGTACCGTCCAGCACAGAGAACACTGGGCTCTGGCTCTATCTATTCAAATGACCTGCAGTCTAAGGCACCTACTATGTGCTGGGGCGCTTTACTACTCCTTTGCCTGTGGAGACACTTAGGAGAATGCACCAGGGATAAGACACATCTAGAAATCTCTGCACACAGAAAATGCCATCAAATCATTCTCAACTGCTTTCAAGAAAGAGAGAGAGAGAGAGAGAGAGAGAGAGAGAGAGAGAGAGAGAAAGCCTGCTTCAGGGTGCAGAGAACAGACACGCAGTGTTTACTCAGCTCTCACAGAGTGTGATTTTTCAATCCCAAGGGCGGTGAAACGGTTTTGATGTAGACTGAGAAGGGACTGGACGGTGTTTTCTCCAAGAGTTTTGTCTTCCTGCCAGAGGATTTTGTGTGAGTGGTATTGGCTTCCCTAAACTTCCCATGCTGTGAGGCTTATAGCTATGCTAGCAAGTAGAAGCAATATGTATGTATGTATGTATGTATAGTATGCATGCATGCATGTATGGTGCATTATAACAATACAGCTCAAAACCAAAGTGCTAAAAACTGATCTTCCAGGGAGCTGGGCAGGTGGCTCAGATGGTAAAGTGCATAGCATACAAACATGAAGGCCTGAATCTGGATCCCTAGCACCTACAGAAATGCTGAGCAGTGTATGGGTCTCTGATTTTAGTGCTGGATGGGACAGACAGACAAGGATTCCTGGGGCTTGCAGGCCATCCAGGCTAGCCGATCAGGGAACTCCAGGATCATTGACCCTGTCTCCAAAACAACACTACACCTATAGGAGACTGGCCTTGTGAACAATCAGTTTTGGGTAGGTGGGGGGGGGGCTCATGGGGTCCTTCCCCGTTCTGCTATGGATAACATTCTGGGAAAGAGGGAAGTCATTGTCTTTAGTTGTTCACCTATACAATTGAGGCTATAAGGCTTCAAGAGATAGCTTCAAACCCATGGCTAATTGCAATGGGTCATAAAGTAAAACAAAAACAAAAACAAAAACAAAAACAAAAACTAATAGATAGGAATGTGAGAAAGAGATCTGTAGGGAAAGCGGGTGGCAGGAGTAGGGGCAGGCATGAAGGGAGACAAGAGGGTTGTGTGTGAGAGCAGTCAGTATGCATTATACACACGTGTGAAACTATCAAAGGACAATTTTAGTTAATAAACCAATAAAGTAGCAAACAACCAAGGAACATACTTGATATTGACTTCTGGCTTCTACCCATGGACACACTGGTATATATATCTATGTGTGAGTATGTGTGTGAGTGTGTGTGTGTGTGTGTGTGTGTGTGTGTATACACACACTCAATCATACACACAGGTGCGCGTGCACCTGCATACAAATGAATTAAAACAAAGATGATCTGCATTTAGATCAATAGCACAGAAAGAGGCGAGATTAGCGGAAGACTCGAGAGAGCCGAGTGTTCAGAGGGGTTTTTTGGGAAACGTTACCCAAGTAAGGACTCTGCTTCCCCTGGACGCAGCAGAGAAGCCACGCTGCTAGTTAATCGAAGAGATAACGGGTCTGAGGATCGTACTCGATCACCCAGGGCTTCGTTCTTTCCTGGAATCCACGGCTCTAAAAGAGTGCTCACCTACTGACAAGCACTTGCCTCAGATTTAATTACAGATTATGAATGAAAGAGAGAGAGCCAGAACAGGTGGCTGTGGCTACAGTGTCGCCAGAGCCACCTCCCTCTTCCTCCTGGATGACCTGGATTCCTGCAAAGAGAATGAGGTTGAAATAGGATGTTCTTACTTCTCAGGTGTGGCCCAAAGATGAGCTCACACGGTCTGTTCATCCTTTTCCTCTTCTTCAAGCCTAGTGGAGACAGAATGGGCTAAGTTCCAGGATAGATAAAATCGACATCCAGCAATAAGCCACATTACACTGTCTCTACAGCTACAAGCAAATCCATGTTATATTGAGGGCTGAATGTTAAATCACTGCAATTTGGGGACTGTTACATCAACTGGGACAAGAACACAGAGCACAGCATGCTTGCTTTTGACCCTGACATATTGGGAATGCAATGTGCAGTTGTCCAGGTTGACAAAGAGAGCTCTGGTGGTCAGAGCAGCAGAGAGGACACTCCTCAGATGCTCTGGGAAGAATGGAACACCTCAGTGACTGGGCAAGAAGCAAGAAAAGACAAGAGAGCAGGGAAGACAGAAACACACAGAAAAAAACTAGGCAACGAATGTATGCAATGGCTGTAGTTAATATATAGCTACACTATATAATATCAAATACCCATTTGTTATTATAGCCTGGAGCAAGCAGGAGATCACACAGCCAGCTTCCCTTTCTCCTCCTTTCTTCCTTCCCCTTTCCATCCTTTCTTCTTTCCTCTCTTCCTTACCTTCTCTTCTTTCCTCTCTCCCTTCCTACTCAGGAACTCTTGCTATACAGCCCAGACCAGCGTGAGACTGAAGATCTCCCCGTCTGTCTCATATACCAGAAGGTTCAGATTATAGATATTGTCCACCACATCCAGCAAAAATGCTTTTGTTATAGACAGATAATGAATATGTAAGTCAAGAACAGTGGGCTAAAATGCGTCTATGTCACTTGTCTATTGCAGAACATAAAGTGGTGCCTAAATCATTAGCAATGGTTTCTGAGAATTATGGGCTGAGAGTTATATATGTTATATATTATATGTTATATATGTAGTCAACACTCAATGAACACATAAGCTAAGAAGGTACAGGAGCCAGCAGTGGCAAACCCAGATACTGAATGGCCAGGCTTTAGGCAGCGTGCCACCAAGGGACATGAGCTCTGGGTTTGACAATAGGGAAAGAGAAATGAATTTATCTTTTGGTTAAAACAAAACTAAATATGTGTGTGTGTGTGTGTGTGTGTGTTGTTCATGAACAGTGCATAAATGCATAAATGTGTACACATAAGTGTGCATCAAGGACAATTTGTGGGAGTTGGACCTTTCTTCCCGCCCTATGTGCTCAGGCCATCAAATTCAGGTCCGCAGGAGGCAAGTGACCTCACCTACTGAGCCATTTGACTGCCCTCCTCCCAAATTAACTTTAATGGACCTTTATCACACCTTTTTAGAGAGCTGTATAATGCCCCCTCCCTCCCAGAGAAAACGATCCAGTGTGCTTTGGGAGGAAGACGCTCTGCCCACTGCTCTGATAATGGAGCTGTTGAAGAAGAGCCCTAAGCTTCAGAAGAGGCAAGCAACAGCGACCATGGAAGTTTATACACGTGCACGCTTGCAGAACTGCAAATTCAAAGTTTGTTGTTTTTTTCTTTTTCCTCTTATATTGCCAGAGCCTCAACTCAATTCAAGGGTCAAGAATTTGAAGTGCTGGCAGCCTCCCTGGGAACGAATACGGCGGCCCAGATCCTAAACATATGGATGCATTTCTCAAAGATACAGTGAGATGAGTCACTGTGCTAGCAAGAATTAGGGGTTCCTAAGGACTATTCTAGAACAGCCAGATAGATAGATAGATAGATAGATAGATAGATAGATAGGAAGATAAGGGGGAAAGAAGAAGGAACATGTATAATTTGAGACAAAATGAGGTGTAAGGGTTTTAGTGTGTGCTTCTCATAACTGGGACTGTCGCTGCCAAACATAATTTCTTGGGGGAAAAAAAACGAGGAAACAATTGAGAAAGAGCTGTATCACTGTCATGCTCAGATTGTCTCGAAGATGCTCTGGGGTTGCCCCCCCTCCCCCGCACGTCATCTTCAAGTCTATGAGACAATCCGCAGTGGGCCTTAGGTCTTACCGATGGGGTCTGGAAGACACACATCCGTTTCCAAACACTAAAGGTTCAAAATCAAGACAAGAAGGGATGCCGCTAGGACAGCTGGAAGGGATGGGAGAGCATTGCTGCTTGCAGGAGAGCAGAACAATTAAACCCAAACCGTTGTTATCTGAACATAGTCATTTTATATGGTGACGCTTTTATATGTAAATTATTAAAACTCTGAAACAAAAACCTTTCACTTTAAATTGAATCGAGACTATCTTAGAGTAAAACGGTTTGGTGAGGACGTGCTTAAAATGAAAATAAAACACTGTAAGTAAAAGGAATCATATTTTGCAGCGAGAAGATGCACGTAAAGGCTGTGGGTCCCCCCCCCTTATTTGTTTGTTTTGTTTTGGATTGCTCCATGCTATGCTGAGGAAAAGACAATACCGCTGGCTACAGCTCCACTCCTAACTTTCTGCTTAAAGCTAAGCGATGTTTCCATTTGGTAAATTATAACTGTTACCCAAACCACCTCAGAGGAGAGGCTACATGGAAATATTATCAACCCGAGTAAGACAGGGAAAACGTATTTATTTGAATAAAGATGCCTATTTCCAAATGTTCTTTCAACGTGTCTGGGGAAATCTCTTTTCTTTGGAAACAATTATACTGAAAATCCCCCTCCTATCCTGAAATAAAATTTGATGTCACCTGAATAGATGCGGTGAAGGTGGTCTCACAGCAGCGATGCACAGCTTTGCCCTGTGAGCATCCTGGAGGGACTTCACTTCTTGGTCGCCATCTTTCTCGTGGTGCCAAGGACCTGAGCTATACAGTAAGTGGTACTGCAAGAATATTACAGAAATGAGACCGCGAGAGGAAACGGCTTCCCTGATGCCCAGGGACACTGTATGATAGGTTTAGCTCTCCAGCCAGGTGTGCATCCATCACTGGGGTCATAACCTCAACCAACAACCATTAGCTCTGCTAGAGAGGAATTCAGCTGCTCCATTCACCCACTCAACACTACTGCTTCCTACAATGTCTGATACCTCACAGGTTAGCAGTTGCGCAGAAGGAATGAAGGTTGTGTTAACAGGGCCATGGGAGCCACTTTTTTCCAGCTCATGGCTTGCTCCTACATGATCTATATCCATTCTTCACTGTTACCTTCTTAATCCCAATGACCTCCCTATTCCCCACTTCTGCCCAGAAGGTAGCAGAAACATTCCTTGTATGCATTGAAGACTCAATAAATATTTCTTAGCTCTAAAAAATTCCTTAGGGGAGAAACTGAGCCCCTTAAACAATATATATATTCATATATATATATATATATATATATATATATATATATATATATTTGTACACTTTATATAAGGCATATACACTTTATAAAATACAAACATATAGAGAGAGATGAAAGAAGGAGTAGGGACGATGGCATGATGCCTTTTATGCCAGCACTTAGGGAGGCAGAGGGAGGAAGATCCCTGTGAGTTCAAGGCCAACCTGCTCTATATACTGAGTTCCAGGCCAGCCAGGGATACATAGAAAAGTTGTGTCTTCAAAGAACAAAAATGAAGGAAGGGCACACACACACACACACACACACACACTCTCTCTCTTTCTATATATATAAAATATATGCATACAGATCATATAAACATGCATATATTTTAGAGTATCAACTATTAAATAAATCATACATATATTTCCTATGAAGAAGAGGGGGCCAGCAAGATAGCTCAGCAGGCAAAGGAGCTCTCTACTAAGCCTGAAGAGCTGAGTTCGGTCAGTATACAGACTCACACATGGCAGGGGAGAACCAAATCCCTGAGGTCACACTCTCTTACACCCCTGCCTTGGCAGATGCATGCATGTGTGCATGCCTTGGAAAAGAATAGCAATAACAATAACAGCAGCGGAGATGGACATGCAATAGATCAATGTCATTAATTTATTAAAAGGCGGGATCTTCCCATAGCAACAAAATAAATAATCATTTAAAAAATAAAAGGCATGATTTTCTAACTGGTTAATCCCTTATGGGGGAGTATCATATCTTTTATTCATGTGAGAACATGGGACACCCTCCAGACATAGTTACAAAGTTTGACTCTGATTTTAAAGTTTAAAAAAAAAAAAACAAAGAAAGAGCACTAAATTCATTTAGCTTCTAGTAATGGGGGAACAGACCTCCTGTGCTGGTTATTTTTATTATTATTATTATTATTTTGGCATTGGTTCCTTCATGAGGATGCGCAATGACAGTTCCTTGTGGAATTTTCTCCTGACTTGGCATCACATATGGCCTCGGTGGCAAGACAGCTGTGAGCTATGTAATTGTTTACAAATGTGCAAAATACCCAAACCAATAAAAAATAATAACTTGAGCATCCATAAACAGAAATACTATAAACACACAATGGCCCATACTTTATAAACACTGTGGAGGGAAACAGACAGCCACCCAAGCCCCTTATTTTGAAATCTCCTTCCATAAAGCCAATGACATCATTGGTAATCTAACCAGCTGATGCCCGTGCCATATGTAGCAAACGGCTTCTTGATCATTAGCAACAGTTACAACTTAGGTATTGTGCTGGCTGGTTCCCTCTGTCAACCTGACACAAGCTAGACTCATGAGAGTCAAAGAGATACAAATGTCTCCATGAGATCCAGCTGTAAGGCGTTTTCTCAATTAGAGACCAGTGGGGGAGGTCCCAGCCCACTGTGGGAGGTGCCGCCCATAGGCTGGTGATCCTGGGTTCTATAAGAAAGCAGGCTGAGCAAGCCATGGGAAGCAAGTCAGTAAGCAGCATCCCTCCCTGGCCTCTGCATTATCAGGTTCTGCCTCCAGGATCCTGTAGTGTTTTGAGTTCCTGTCCTGACTTCCTTCAATCATGAACAGCAATGTGAAAGTTCAAGCTATTGAGTAAGCCCTTTTCTCCCCAGCTAACTTCTTGGTCCTGGTGTTTTACTGTGGCAACAGAAACCTTAACTAAGGCAGGTGCCCTTAGTTAAGGGGAGCTCGGAATAGTTAGATTTGTTTACCATGAGATTCACATCAGCCTGTTTTAAGGAGGTGTCAAAGCAGCAAATGGCTTCCTTTCACCAAAGGCTTAGGGAAGGTCGGGAAACACAGTAGCTACCAAGAGGAGGGACTGAAAATGAATACAGGCTGGAGAGAGTCTTCATGATAGTCCTGACTTGCTGTGTAGCTTCCTCACCCCCTGGGATCCATGCAAGACCAACCCGAAGGGATTCCACAGTGGAGCATCTATCCGAAGAGCGAACAGTCCTGTCCGTTGGTGCTTCTTCCTTTGAAACCCCTTTTTGTTCCCATTCTGCTCCCTTTATTTGTCTGGAAAGACTCTCCATCATCAAAACCCAAATCAGTTATCACCTCATCCAGGACAATGGTGCTATCTACCATCAGAGAGACTGGATCATACCTGTCTCAGCAGCACTTATAAGCCCTGGACCCTGAATGCAAACACTTCACACATGTTGGTCAGCTGCGGACCACACATGGGTCAAAACATGCTGGGCTGCAGCAAGGTGCAGGGCAGACAGAGCTTGCAGTCTATACAGTATGTAGTCAGGTGGAGTTATGTTATGTTAATGTGTTGTTCCAAGATCTTGCTGCAATTATTATGCTACTACTTTCCAAAGTGCTCACGAGGTCCTGTCTCTATATTCACATGACCTTTCAATTTATCAAGGTTCACTGCTTTGATTTAAGTTTAGTTTTTTTTTTTTCCCTTGTTCCGGTCAACCCTGCTCACTCCGGTCAACCCCACTCGCTCCAGTCGGCCTCGCTCGCTCTGGTCGGTCTCTCCGGTCCAAGGATTCGTTTTATTATTATTCTTCATAAGTACGCTGTAGCTGACTTCAGACGCACCAGAGGAAGGCGTCAGATCTCATTACGGGTGGTTGTTAGCCATCATGTGGTTGCTGGGATTTGAACTCATCACCTTCGGAGGAGCAGTCGGGTGCTCTTACTCGCTAAACCATCATCTCACCAGCCCTTAAGTTTAGTTTTTAAAATGCTGCTTTGATTTAAGTTTAGTTTTTTAAAAGTGTGCGCGCGTGCGCGCGCGCACACACACACACACACACACACACACACACACACACACACGTTCACATTTGTCAGAAGCCCCTAGGTGTGGTGTAAGAAGGCTGCCAGCCCATGCTGGATCACGTGATCGGTGACAAGAACATCTCCCTTTTGACACTTTTCAGAGAAAATGTGACTTCCTGACACCCCCCCCCCAAACAACTGTCTGTGCAAGTTATTAGCCCTATTTTACAGAAGAGAACGTCAAGGCATCCCTGCCCCCTGAGTTTGGTAGGCAGAGGAGGATATTTCCTTTTCTATTGTAAAATTTAATGACTGGTTAAAAAGAACAAGCTAGTAAGTAATACCACATAAATAAAAGCTGGCTGAGGAGACAAAGGAGTCATGTGTGGTGGTACACATCTGTAATCCCAACATTTGGGATGCAGAGGCAGGAAATTCAGGATTTCAAGGTCAACCTTGGCCTACGTAGAGAAATTGAGGCCAGCTTGGGCTACCTGAGACTGATTCAAGCAAATAAAAAGATAGTTCCAATCTGAGGCTACAAAGATTTTAGGACATGTGCACTCATTAGATAAATGAAGACCCTGTAGTTGGAAAGGCTTCCTTTTGCACCATGTAAATAAATCTCTGTGAGTGGCCTTCTATGGCTTGGATAAGTGTTCCCAAAAGGCTTATATGGTAAAGCTTGACAGCTGGTCTGTGGTGCTCTTGAGAGGCAATGGAGCCTCCAAGAGAAGGGATGAATACAGGAAGCAACACCATGCAGATACAATCTAGTGCCACAAAGTAGCTATGAAGAGGATGTTGGAAACCAAGACCTACTGATGGTGGCAGTTTCTCTTCCTTCCTCTCACTTTGAATCCAAGTGGGATATTCAGTGCTGTGGGGCCTCTACGTTATCAGAGGAATGATCTAGAGTATAGCAGGGCTGATGACCTGGAACCTGACAAGTGTCGGGCTGCAGAGCCAGCAGAACTCGTGACAGACAGAAACTGCTTCCTGCAGAGGTTCTGAAGGAGCATGAAAGGCAAATCCTGGGTGCTGGAGCCAAGCTGACTTGTGTTTTAAGTAGCAGTAGAATGCCTTCCTCACGGGTGAATCTTCTCATTGGTTTGTGTTCCCAGTTTTAATCTTTAGCATCCAGTCCTCAGCCAGTAGCCAGGACTTTGGCACGAGTCACACCAAAACTCATAAGGTGCCATACGTCATGTCAAGATACATTTATCATTTAACAGGTTGCCTTAGCTTCATTTCTGATATTGTAATAAAATATCCTGCCCCCCTTCCAAAAAAAAAAAAAAAAAACAGTCACTGAGGGGAGAAAGAGGCTTATTTCAACTTACAGTGCCAAGTGAAAGTCTGTCATGGAGGGAAGTCAAGGCGAGAATGGCAAGCAGCCCGGGCATGTCCTTTCCTCAGTCAAGAGCAGACAGAAATGAAGGCATGCTTGCCTGTTTGTGTTCTATTCCTTTTCTCCCCTTTTGCACGGTTCAGAACCCCTTACCTAGAGAATGGTACTGCCCTTATGTCTTACTTAGGGTTTCTGTTGCTAGGAGGAGACACCATGATCACTACAGCTCTTACAAAGGAAACCATTTAACTGGGGCTGGCTCACAGCTCAGCGCTTTAGCATCATGGTGGGAAACATCAGAGCGTGCAGGCAGACATGGTGATGAAGAGGAGCTCAGAGTTCTGCACCTTGGTCGGCAGGAAGAAGTGACTAGGAGCCACATTGGGCAGAGCTTGAGCATATGAGACCCCTAAGCCCACCCCTACCATGACATGCTTCCTCTAACAAGGCCACACCTATTCTAACGAGGTTATACTTCCTCATAGTGCCACTCCCTATGGGCTAAGCATTCAAACACATGAGTCTAAGGGGTCCATTCCTGTTCAAACCACCACGACATGGTAGCCGGGGTCTTCCTATAACAATTAACTTAATTAAGACAATATCCTACAGACATATCACAAGCCAACCCAGTTCCTCGCTGAGACTCTCTTCCCATGTGATTCTAGGTTATGTCAAGTTAACAATTAAAACTAACCATCATGGGGCTGGCGAGATGGCTAAGAGGTTAAGAGCACTGACTGCTCTTCTGAAAGTTCTGAGTTCAAATCCTAACAGCCTCATGGTGGCTCACAGCCATCTGTAACAAGATCTGACGCTCTCTTCTGGAGTGTCTGAAGACAGCTATTTATATATAACAAATAAATAAATCTTTTTTTTTTTTTGGTTTTTTGATTTTTTGAAACAGGGTTTCTCTGTATAACCCTGGCTGTCCTGGAACTCACTTTGTAGACCAGGCTGGTCTCGAACTCAGAAATCCGCCTGCCTCTGCCTCCCAAGTGCTGGGATTAAAGGCATGAGCCACCACGCCTGGCTAAATAAATAAATTAAAACAAAACAAAACAAAACAAAAAAAACCTAGCCATCACATATCACCATATCAATAATAGCATACCATAGCAATCATATATCATATGAAACCACATTCCTTTGCTTTAGGTCCATCCTGTCCTTCCTCACATCAAAGAGGGTGATATTTCAGATCACTGGAGAGGCTCAGGGGGTTTTGGAGGTTTAGGAGATCAGCTGCTGAGAGATCTCCTCCATATTCTACAAGCTTTGTTTTGAATTTGGACTAACTTCAGCATGTACACACTGGAGGAATTCACAAGGCATGTTTACATCATGGTTGGTGTCGATACCGGCAGGTCTATCTGGGAGTACATGAACACGGGCTGTGAAGAGGCTCCCCTGCAGTCACTTGCAAACACCGATCAATACTCAGGCTCAAACACTAACGTGGGAATCTGAGGGAGCATTTATATCCCAACTGTGTGTGTCCCCTCATGGAAGGCTCCTCCATTCAATCTCTTGTCACAAATCTACCCATCAGATGGTACTGCCCAGAGGTGTCACCATACAAACACATCTGTCAGTGTTAGGCTTTATCATTCTGTCATCTGGTCACACTTTAACCACTGAGGTCTTTGGGGCTCCCCTTTCAGACTATGATTCACAAACCGGCTACATACTCTAAAATTGATAGTCTTCCAGTTGATGGATTAGAAACAAGCATGTGACTCAACAAAAACTATGAATGCCTTCACCTAACGAGTCTTTAAAAAATATTATTTTAAAAAATGTGCATATGTTGTGCCCATGAGAAAGGCTGTGAATATGTGTGCAATGCCCTGGAGGCCAGGAAAAACAAACAAACAAAAAAAGGTGTTCAATCCCTTGGAGTTGGAGTCACAGGCAGTTGCAAGCCACTTAGCATTCTGGGAAAGCAATGTGGGTCTTTTTGTAGAGCAGTAAATGCTCTTAACCACTGAGTCATCTCTCAAGCTCCAACTGGTCAAGTTTTAAAATTCCTACTGAAGAGCTACACCTTTAATCTCAGCACTCAGGAGGTAGAGGTAGGCAGATCTCTAAGTTCAAGGCCAGCCTGGTCGACAAAGTGAATTCCCGGGATAGCCAGGGCTACACAGAGAAACCCTGTCTCAAACACAAACAAAACAAAATAAAACAAAACAAAATAAAACAAAACAGGTGAGATGGCTCAGCGGGTAAGAGCACCTGACTGCTCTTCCAAAGGTGATAAGTTCAAATCCCAGCAACCACATGGTGGCTCACAACCATCCTTAATGAGATCTGGCGCCCTCTTCTGGAGTGTCTGAAGATAGCTACAGTGTACTTACATATAATAAATAAAATAAATCTTTAAAAATAAATAAATAAATAAATAAATAAACAAAACAAAACAAAATCTCTCTGTAGCATGAATCATGGCAAGACTGGGACACCTTGCGCCTACTGAGTGACGACATTGCCAGCTAGACTTACTGAACAATGTAAATGCTGAGTTTCTACAAGAAAGAAAGTGCTGTCATCACATCCATAACGCTCTAGCATCTCTAGCAACTTCCATGGAGCCTATAGGCATGTCTGCTTTTTTCATATCACTCAAAGGCCAGACAGGCGACATGGAGAGAACACTCTTGAGAAAATCTTGCTTCCTCTACCTAGCTGGCTGGCTTTAGAGAAACTGTGTGGGGTTTTCTCTCACAGTAACACTTATCCTCCAATTTCCCACAGCACTCTGGAATTGTCTTTTGGTCCTGAAATTTGGCCTCAAAGGGCAACTGGATTGTTTATGGTCTCCTCGTCAATAAAAGAACGAGTGGTGTTGGGGAGATGGATAAAGTGGATAAAGCCTCTTGTTTGGCAAGCCTAGCAATGTGAGCTTGATCCCTAGAACCCACCTACACCTGTATGGACCTGGTGCCACAAAACTGCCCCCTGTCTTCCACCCTTGCACGACTGTACGCATGACACCCATGCCCTCCTCCATCACATAAAACAAGAAATGTTGTCAATGAGCAAGTCTAAAGACATTTGGGGGACAGGAGAAGTGTTGTATAAGGCCTCCCAGCCTTCTGTGCATAACCCGAGGACGCAAAGGTGGGCGTGGTAACGGGCATCTGTAACTCTAGTGCTGCCGAGTGCCCAGACAGCCCTGGAGCTCAGTGGCCAACTAGTGTGGCCAACTAGCCGAGGATCACTGAGAAATCCTATCTGGAAACAATGAGGCAGGGAGCAACTGAGGACAATGCCTAGTATCAACTTCTGGCCTCCGCAGATGCATTTATACAACGCATGCATGTCCACCCACATAGGCAGATGCATACACACACCACACCATATACACAAAGACTGAAGGTGTTCATTCTTACTTCTACTGTGCGCTGTCAATGCTAGAATACCAGAAAGAAGCAGCAGAAGCCACCGCTCTCTTGGACACGCTGCTCTCCCTGACATCTGCCCGAACAGCTCTCTGTACGTGCACCAGCTTGCTGCCTGCACAGGATTCTCCGTGACGGTCATTAAGGCTGTTCCTAACCATCCCAAATGCCATCAGTTGAGATGGAGGGCAGTTAGCTTCATGAAAAGCCTGATTGCTGGGCTCAGGGTGGGAGACAGACGGGTGACCGTGTAGAATGTCTTCATGGTAGAGCTTATCACTATCAGAAAGAGGAAACCCCTGAAATGGAAGAAAATAAATAAGGGTGTTTGGCTGGGCTGCAAGGAAAACAAGAAACGCGTCCATTTAAAACAAAAGCCCAGTGAAGCCACAAGCTCTGAGTCCAGAGTTATTCCTCATGATTCAGTGAGGGGCTCCTAAGACAAAGTGCTTGGAACACACTCTTCTGGGACTCCCAGCAGTGCTGTGTGGAAGGGAGGTGCTCAGGAAATGGTCTGATGAGGAGGAGTTGTAGCCAAGCCTGTCCAGTTCCTTAGGAGGATGAGGCAGGAGGCTCATCAAATCAAGGCTAGCCTGGGCTACTAGGTGAAATACTGTCTCAAAACAAAACTGCAAAGGAGCTGAAGATGTAACTCAGAGGTGGAGTCTAGCAAGCAGTCATAGTTACTGTCATAGTCACTGTGTTCCATCCCCAAGACTCTGAGAAGAAAACAAACAAACCAGGACATCTATAAAGTCCACACCCAGAGAGCCATGTCAGAGTTGAACTGCATCTCTAGTGCTGTCCTTGTCCCCAAGCTGCTGCTACCTGTAGGCCCAAGGACATCCCACTGTTATGCCTGCTCTGTAAGCCCCAGCCCCAATAGCCCCAGCTCTGCAGGCCCCTGAGGCTGCCGAACTCCCCGAGGCTGACATCTGTGATCACCACTTAACTGAAATGAGTTAATCTTGTTTTCCAGATGAGCTGGCACCATGTCTCCTGCAGGCTGCGATTACAGAATGAACGCTTTGTGTGGACAGGAGGGCTGGGAGCTTTTCCCAGTCCCACTTCACACGTACACACCCAGCCAGATTCTCCATCCTCCTCCGGCTTGCCAGTGTGAGATGGAGTTAGAGACTGAGGAGAGAGTGGGGGCCTTCGGACCAAAATGAGCAACAATGGGCCTTCTCACAGAGATGATGTCACTTCATGAGAGCTCTCTCACTTTCAGGTCTGGAAACACTGCTTAAATGGATAGAAACAATACTGCTTGCAACTGTTTCTGTTTGTTTGTTTGCATTTGCTCTTAAAACACGTCAGTCAAGAAACAGTTACTTACCACAGGGTTCCTGCACAGCAAGCATTTGCTAGGTGCTGGGACAAGATGCTAGGGTGGTTTTGTTTGTGTGAATAAGACCAATGCTTTGTGCCTCCTTGGGTGGCTGTTAACATTGAATTTCATGAAGACACACAAAACAACAACCTGTTTTAGGCTCAGTGGGGAAGGGCACTCTCTGCTCCTCTTCCTAGAGAATCCGTGCTTGGTTCCCAGCACCCCTCCGCAGGCTTGGTACAGCCACCCAGAACTCCAGCTCCAGGGAGTCTCTTGTCTTTTCCTGGCTTCCAAGGGTATCCACAAACATGTAGCAAGTTGAACACATACAAATAAAAATACATCCTAAATGAAAAACCATTGTGCACGACGTGGTGTTGTACACCTGTATGTAATGCCAGCACCCAAGAGGCTTTGAAGTGAGAGGCTTGCTAGCTCTAAGTAATGGGATAAAGTCCTGTTCCAAGGAACCTGGAAAGAAAATGGGAGAAGGGATGGAAGAGGAGAAAGAGGAAGATGAGGAGAAGGGAGGAGGAGGAGGGAGCAGGGGGGAGAGGAGGAAGAGGGAGGAGAGATGGAGGAGGGAAGAAGAGGAGGAGGGAGAAGAAGGGAGGAGGAAGAGGGAGGAGGAGGGAGGAGGAAGAGGGAGGAGGAAGAAGGAGGAAGAGGGAGGAGGAGGGAGAGGAGAAAATGGGACAAGGAGGAGGGAGGAGGAGGAGAAGGAGAGAGGAAGAAAAGGGAGGAGGACGGAGAGGAGAAAAAGGGACAAGGAGGAGGGAGGAGGAGGAGAAGGAGAGAGGAAGAAGAGGGAGGAGGAGGGAGAAGAAGAGGGAGGAGGAGGGAGAAGAAGAGGGAGGAGGAGGAAGGAGGAAGAAGGACTAGGAGAAGAAGGGAGGAAGAAGAGAAGGAAGGGAGGGATAGAGAAACGGAAGGAGGGAAGAGAACAGAACAGTAAATAGAGCAGGGGAGGCTGGGGGAAGGGGAGGGGAGGAGACAGGAGGAGAGGAGACAAGAGAGGAGGAGGGAGAGAAAGAAAGTTGTCCCCAGAAACACAGGCACAGAACTGGGTGCTCATAGTTCCCTGCCTTTACTCTATAGAGGACTTCAGTGAGCTATTTAACATCTCTGAGTGCTGGCTTTTTGTTTGTTTTGTACATTTGTTTCCACCAATATGGAAAGAAGAAATCATCCTAATTAATGTTCCTTTATTGCTACGGGCCTGCCATGTAGCAGGATGGAAACAAGGTCAAACCAGAGATATCTCTTAGTGTAGTTATAGGATGGCACCAAACAGACCTAAAGACACTGTCAGGACATAGAGACCAATGCCACACGTCAGGGTCAGAGCTAGCAAACACAAACACGGGATGCCCAGGTAGACCTGAATTTCTCCCAATGACAAATAATATATTGGTATAACTATATCCCATGCAACTGTTTTTAAAGAACATGTCCTAAATATGCTATACTGTTTGATGTGAAATCTGTCATTTATCTGGGTTCACATTGAACTAGGAGTGCCATATTTGACCTGACAGCTTAAACTCCAGGAACTGAGGTCAGAAGACCAAAGCTAGAATATTTATTACTAGCTCTGTGTCTTGGGGATGAATGTCAAGCTTCAGCCTCCTCCTTTAAGAAGCTAAACGCTAACTGTAAAAGTATTCCAGGTTTAATCTGTATGGCTGCCTGTGACTCAAAGAAGGCAAGCGGGAGTGCCTGCTCTAATCTGTAAAATGCCATATGCTTATTTATAGCTTCGCTCCTTTGTCTATGGATGAAGTGCTTGGATGAGAATACAAACTTAACGCCTTACCCATCCAAGCCACTCCTCTCATTTCATGGTGGGGGGGGGGGNGGGGGGGGGGGAGGACAGTGACACAAATTCAAGAGCTCCCATTGTATCCATTGTCTTGGGTAGGGACTTTGGGTTGTTTCTGTTTGGTTGGCTTTGTGTTGGTTTATCCTGAGGGAGGGTCTCACTTTGTACCCATGCCTGGCTTAGAACTTACCACATAAACCAGTGCTACATTCCACTCCAGTAGTGACAAGCGCTTCAGGCCCCAAAACCTGGGTGCTGTCCCGAGGCGAAAAGTTCACGGAAACTTAGTCTCCTGGAATCGTGGCATCCTGTATTACGAATGCTCCAATGTCCTTGCTTTAGTTGGTAAACGGATCTGTGTGCTTTCCCTAATATTGCTTGATTATAAGTGCCTCTATTTGACATATAGCTAAGTTAGATTCTAGGCAGTCCTTGAGCTGACCCTGGGCATAGATAGCTAAGTCACTGCCCTATGCAGGAATTTACCATTATCTAGGAAGAAGGAAGTTTGTGATCTAAGGAGGAACCAGAGTAGATACTTAGAACTATAGATAGCTGAGTTACACCCATATACAAGTATTTACAATGGCCTAGGGGGAAGGTGGACTATACAATAAGCTACAATAGGAACTAGGGCTTCTAAGATTAAGTGGACCTTAGGTGGAGCTGTTTTTGATTCCAGTTGTTAACACTGAATTTTATCCCAGTTGGTTCCTGCCAGTCCTTCGGTGTTTGCAGTCCTCTGTTTTGTCTAAGAATCCGGTAACCTCGTTGTACCTTGCCAGTGTGTCACCTAACTTCCCTATTTTCTTTTTTTTTTTTTTTTTTTAAGATTTATTTTTATTTATTATACGTAAGTACACTGTAGCTGTCCTCAGACACTCCAGAAGAGGGAGCCAGATCGGATGGTTGTGAGCCACCATGTGGTTGCTGGGACCTGAACTTATCACCTTCGGAAGAGCAGTCGGGTGCTCTTACCCGCTGAGCCATCTCACCAGCCCCCCCCTATTTTCTTTAGTATAAAAAGTCTGATGCTCGATTTGACAAATTACATTCAGATCCACACTCCCTTATGTTGAGTCTGTTTGTCACCCTATTCCCTCCGACTTTATGCCCATCTGCCAGAACCCCTGATTCCCACGGATTGATGGGGGCCGATTAGGCCCAGTCTGTGGCAGACCAGGCTGGCCTTAAGCCCACAGAGATCTGCCTGCCTCCCTGCCTCAATGAAAAGCTCATGGCAGCTTGTGACTAATTTTAATTGTCAACTATACACAAAGCAGAATCCCCTCCGTGGACAGTGTCTGTGGAAAGCCATCTACATCAGGTTGTCCTGTGATGTGTTTTCGGGTGGTGGTGGTGGTGGATTGTCTTGATTTGGTTAATTGATGTAATTTAGAACCAGTCTAAAGTAGGCTGTGCCATGTCCTGGGTTTGGGTTCTAAATTGTATAGAGATATAGAAGGTGAGTTGCTCTGGGTGGTGGCACACACCTATAGTCCTAGCACTCAGGAGGCAGAGGCAGGAAAATCTCTGAGTTCGAGGCCAGCCTGGTCACAGAGTGAGTCTGAGGATAGCCAGGGCTACACAGAGAAACACTGCCTCAAAAAAAAGGGGGGGAAGAGAAGGAGGAAGAGGAGGAGGAGAAAGAAGAAGAGGAGGAAGAAAGAAAGAAAGAAAGAAAGAAAGAAAGAAAGAAAGAAAGAAAGAAAGAAAGAAAGATTAGTTGAGCGTAAGTGATGTGTGTTTACTCTCTTTGGTTTTGACTGTGGATGTATGTAACTAGCTGCCTTGACTTTGACTTCCCTGTAATAATGAACCTGCAATTATAAGACAAATGTTCTTCTCTCGCATAAGTTGCTTTCATGGGGTTATTTTATCACAGTATCAGAAGTGAATGCCCTCCCCCTAGGAGGACAGGGGACATCTCCCCAGTCCAACAGATATCGCTGGTACCCAGCACAGCTCCGAACCTGACAGAACCTCTGCTCCTTTCAACCCTGACTCTGGGGAAGGACGCCCCTGCGTATGACACCAAGGGACTCTGGGGTGGATGGTTCCCAAAGGGCAAACATCCCAGCTGTCAGTCACCGCTTAAGAAGAGCATGCTTGTCTGCGTTCTTATTCTTGCCTGTTCTCAAAAGTGGAGATTATTATATATGGTGGGTTATTATCTGAAGGTTCCAGATACTTCCAATTCCGAGATTTTTATATGGTCAGAGCATGGCCCCAAGAAATACCAGCTTGTGAATCCTGGCCTAGCCTTACCTGGATAACCTGTCTAATCTCCCTGAACCATAGTTTACAAGAGCAACCAGGTATCGCAGCAACATTATGGAAGCTGTACCTCATTAACCTCTCCATCAGCTTACAGACACCAAGAAGTGGATGCTGACCTTGTTTTCTTAATGTAAGTAAGAACTCTAATAAGGTCCTAAATGATTCCAGGTGAAACCGGCATGACTCTGCTTGAACTTGTTTCTTCCTCAGTAGTTATAAAAGGCGGATGGCAGGCTGTTTCGGGGAGGAGGTGAGAAAATTGGAGAAGAGCAGCTGCAGGTGGTTCTGAGCATCCAGGACCTTATTGTTGAGTGGCCCCATGATGAGCCAGATGGGAGAGCTGAGGCACAGACTTTGCCAAAACAGCAAACACTCAGGAGTTGCTCAAAGAGCCCTTGAGGATGTCTGCTCCCTGGACAGGGTGAGGATGGGGGTAGTGGTGTTTGCTTCCACCGGTATTCCTAGGGATTTACACAGTGCCATGGTTCCTACTTTCGGCTTCTTCCAAGTAGGAAAATGAAAATGTTAAGAAAGAGAAGTAAAAAGCTTCAAAAGGAAGAGTTAGAACCCAATAAAACTCTAACGTGTATTTTGGGCACACACATGGTATGTATGTGTGAGTATACACACACACACACACACACACACACACACAAAATGTATTTTAGTACCAGGTGTGGTGTGGTGGTGTATGCCTTTAGTCCCAGCCCTTAGGAGACAGAGGGAGGTGGGTCTCTGTGGGTTCTGGGCCAGCCTGGTCTATGGAGTAAGTTCCAGGACAGAATCAGAATTACATAGTGAGAAACTATCTCAAAAACAACAACAACAAGAAACCAACCAACCAACCAAGCAACCAAAACAAAACAAAAAGCACCAAAGAAAACCCCCCAGTATTTTGGGGTCTGCAAAATGGCTCAGCAGTAACAGTGATTTCTGCCAAGCATGAAGACCTGTGTTCCAACTCCCCGCCGCTACTTAAACCCAAGCATCTGAGTCACTAACCTTAACACTGTAGGGGACAGAGACAGGACAATCCCTGTGGCCCACCGCCCATGGGTTGCTGAAGACAACACGGGGCAAGGAACACAGGGAACTAGGTAGAGAGTGATATCTTCTGCTGGATTCATTCTGGTTCAAACACCTCCCTTATACAACACCCCCCCACACACACACACACCCCACAGTGTATTTTATAGAAGAACTAACTGTGCTAACAAGACAAGCAAGCTTTCAGAAGAAGAAGAAGAAGAAGAAGAAGAAGAAGAAGAAGAAGAAGAAGAAGAAGAAGAAGAAGAAGAAGAAGAAGAAGAAGAAGAAGAAGAAGAAGAAGAAGAAGAAAATGTATTCCTATATATAAAGATTGATTAGGTTTATGGTCAAAATAAATACCACAGTTTAAAGGGGATGCACTATTGCCACCTGGTGGTGATATACCAGAATTGCAAGAATAGGGCCTTGTTCTCAAACATGAAGCACCCAAAAGCAACACTGTGTTCGTGGCATTATGTACAAGGAAGGAGCTGAAGTAAATTACACAAATAAATATTCATGTGTTTTGCATGGATGATCCCAGACAATATCACTCCCCCAACTCCCCTTTCTCTTATTTTAAGTGTTTGTTCCATGAAACTCTCCCAAGAAGTGGTACGCTACACAATACCAGAGCTTCTTGGGTTACAGATTCATAAGGAGTGGAGCCATCTGATTGACAGATGATAAACCACCGAGGAACAGCAACAGACCTAGCTTGGGATGCAGCTCATTTGCATAGTCACACCCACCACGTTTCCACATCCTCTCGAAATCCAGGTGACTCTTCTAAGCTTTGGGAGTTTTTTTTTTTTGTTTGGTTGGTTTTTGTTGTTTGTTTTCCATATAGAACATGTTTGTCAGCTAGGCCCAGAAGCAATGGTAGTTATAAAGTAATGGGCAGGGTCATATCTAATAGATGTAAATATGCATAGAGAAACACACAGAGGTGAAACCCCACCTACAGTTTTAGAGGCGGGCCAACTGAATGCGAATACCTCTGCAAAATCCAAGCACCAGGAGTTTAAATGTCCAAGAGAAATCACAGGCTTTTCTCTAAGAGAAATCACAGGCTTTTTCTCTAACACAGAGAACCTCTGCTGTGTTGAAGGGAGTAAGGGACTCTGTCAGCTGACTCACCAGCATGTAAAAGTGACCTTAGAATCCATGCTGTGCTTCTAAGTCACAGGAGAATGAACTGGAAGAATATGGCTAGTCTGGGGGAGGGGAGGACTTTCCACTTAAAAAGAAAAAAAAAAAAGACAAAAACAAAACAAAACGCCGGGGCAGGTTGAGTTTTAGAGGAAGAAGAGGCCATTTAAAAGCCAAATAAAAGAACCAGCGCAGGCTGCAAAAGAAGGCACACAATGTCAATGCTCTGAACTCGCTCAGGCTTGGTTTATTTTCCGAATTAATGCACTCGTGGTCGGGCCTGAAAGAAAAGTCAACGGCGAGAAAATAAACAGAGCGTTTGCAGAGCTCGCCCTGCAGCCTCTCGGACTGTCTGCTTACCATTACCCGTTTTAACATGTCATAATCGCTCTCAGGGGCAAAGACACCCTTCCTGCAGCAGCGGACCAAGAATGCATGACTAATTTTAACCACTTGTGCGCATCTCCCGATGGATGGAAACCTCACATGGCTTCTTTGGGTTAGAAATTCTGAGAGTGGCGACAGATAACTAAGGAGTTGGGCTGCTCCTCTCACTTCGGCCCACGGGTGTCCAATGAGTGGCTGAGGGACCCTCAGAGCCTGTTAGCCTTTGCAGGTGCTGCATGTATCTTGAGTGAAGGTCAAGCAGGGACCGGAGCGATGGCTCAGCAGTTAAGAGCACTCTACTGCTCTTTCAGAAAACCTATGGTTGGTACCCAGTGAGGTAGCTCACAAGTGCTTGTACTTCAGTTCCAAGAGATCTCTTCTGGTCTCTTCAGGCGCTGCACGCAGGGGCACATACATGTAACATGGAGGATAGGAAAGTACAGACTCACAAGGGAGAAAAAAAGATGGGCTAGCATTTTAACCCTCACAGAAAGTTACCACAGAGAGATGGGGCTGTGATGAGTTGCCCTGTGTGGTACCCGCCGTCTTTAGGTTCAGATCATCCGATGCAAAGGAGGAAAGTGATGGGTCCAACAGAGACAGACACAGAGACTCAAAGAGGTCAGCTTATTGCCCCCAAAGAAACAGCTGTCCGTGCTCAAGCCTTAGACTGCTCCTTCCTACCATAGGCTGAGAAGCAACTCAAGAGTTGAGATGGATGGCTAGTAACTTCAGGACCAAGTTCACCCTTGGATGGCCTGTGGTGATGTTTATACTATAGCACGGGCTGCCCTTTTTGCCACCAAAGCATACGCCAGTAAATGGCTCAAATGGTAAATGCCTATACCACATTAAAAAAAAAAAAAAAGTTAAGAAAAAAAAAGAAAGAAAACCCTCCTCTCCATTGAGGTTAAGGTTGTAGTGGGAAGTCACAGGTGTGGCCTGGGTGTGGCCTGGGCGTGGCCTGCGTGGCTTGGGCGTGGTCAGCATCCTGCCCAAAACACAGAACATAAAAGAGTGCAGGTCCAAGTCAGTGAGGTGGTTATATACAGATTTTAGGGTTTTTATTTCCTTCCTTTTTCCTTTCCTTCTTTCCTAATTACAAGCATATTTGGAGATTATTAATATTCTATTTTCCCTTTTCTCTTTCTCCCTTTCCTTTATTATTACTTATTATTATTCCTTTATTACTATTATTATTGTTGCTATTATCATTACCACTATTATGTGTACATGTGTGACTGTGTGCTAGAGAAAAGCACTTGCCCTTGGAGGACATTAGAGAGCTGGGGTTGCGAGCTGCCCGACGTGGGTGCTGGGAACTGAATATAGATCCTCTATAAGGGCAGCAGGTTCTCTTACGCATGGAACCATCTCTCTAGCCCCTGTTGTATTTTGTAGCTCTCTTTTGTGATGGACTCCCGGCTCCCATTTTGTTAGTGCTCACCACAGGAGGGACTGGGGTGAAGCAGAAGTTCTCGAGGCGACAATGACAACATAGTGAACAGGTGGCTTGAGTCACTTGGAGCAGAAAGGGGGAGAGGGAAGAGAAGACTAAACTCCAAGTCAGCGCCTTCCACCTCACTTCTCCACTGGTTTTTGGTTTTGGTTCCTGGCTTGGCTAAGTAAGGTCAAGCTTCTGCTCTCAGTCTAGCATCCTGCCCCGGGAAAGCTCTCTCAGACCCCAGAGAAACAGTGGTATTGCAAGGTCTTACTCTTGTTTTGTTTTTTTTCCTGAGGGG